>JALPQD010000343.1:1565388-1845388 GCA_023101885.1 Typhlomys cinereus | reverse complement strand
AGACAGAAAGAGACACTCAGGATCTCAGGGGACCAGAGCTTCAGTTTCTGTTGGAGACCATCGGGCTGGCAGTTTACATCGCCTTCAGATAGATATCCGCAGATCTGCATCTTTATCCCACACGTGAGCAGACACACCATGTAACAGTGACTCGTAAGTATGTGTGGCTGTGAGAGAGCACCCAGAGTCAGTCAATTTAAGGGAGAAAGGGAGATTTATTCAGTTTACAGTTCCAGAGAGGAAATGCAGTCTTTCATGGCGGAGACGGCATGGCTGGCTGGCTGGCCGAAGCTAGAGACGGGTGGTTACCTCACACTTATCAGTGAGGCTGAGAGCTGCAAGATTGCTGCTCCAAAGGCCGACTTTTCCCAGGGTAGGGTGGGACTCATCCACCTCAAGACCCACCTCTTGGGCTGGAGAGGTGGCTCAGGGGTTAAGCCTCCGCCTTGCAGGCGGAAGGTCCCGAGTTCGGATCCCAGATCCCACGTATAGACGCCAGACGGAAGCGGGGGCGGCCTGCGCTTCTGGTCCTGGTAGGGCGGAGCCTGTGAATCCCGGGGCAGAAGGAGGTGGAGGTGTCCATGGTGGTTCGCGAATTCGTCCGTGGTTCTACATATACACAGACACACACATACACACACACACAGACACGCGCGTGCACATACACACAGTTGAATAAATAATAATAATAATAAAAAAAAATTAAAAAAAAAAAAAAAAAAAAAAAAAAAAAAAAAGACCCACCTCTTGTGACCTCCTTCCTCCAGCAAGCTCCACCTCTCAAGGTGCCATGACCTTGCCAAACACACGAGACTGTGGGGGACACATGTCAAACCATGACACGCCTGCACTCCTTAAGCAAGCCCTCGGACTCGGGCTCTGAAGATTCTGCTGCCACCAAGAGTCGCCACAGGGTGTTTCCCAGCCTCACACGGAGTCATTAGCATGTGTCTCTTCTGAGCGTTTATAGATAAAGTTCCAAAGACAGCAGGGCGTCTGGGAGGAAGGAGCATGGCTCCAAGAGCTCCTTCCTTCACACAATTACTCACAATTCCAGGCCCAGGGTAGTTTAGTGACTCCACTCTTTCTAAGGGCGCCAACCGTCAGTCCCTCTAGAGAGAGAAATCTAGCGCTGAGAACTTCATCCTGAAGCACCCAGGCCCTGGCTTGTGGTCTGTGGCTAACGCTGAACCAGACACAAATGATTGTTGAGAAACCTGAGGCGCGAAGTAGCAGCGCGGAGCCAGGAAGGCGAACAAGGTTTGAACGTTGCAGAAGCCAAGGAACTTCAGATCCAAGATTGACAAGACGCACCAAGGCCTAATGAGGACGTCTCTGATACACGTGATTTCAGTTGTGCACTGACCATCAGGCCAGACCCTCTGCGGCCCGGAGGCTCGGCCCTCTCTCCCACCTGTCATGTCCTGTGGTCTGTGTTCTCCGTGCAGTTTCTGGGCTTCCAATAATCCTTATTCCCCTCCGAGTCTGGCTGGATTGGAGAGCTAAGCTTATCATCAGGGATCAAAAGTGCATGAACAAAAGAAAAAATAACTCTTAATAAAACTCAGGCCCAAATCCAGGTCCTGGGAAGTCCTGCTTCTATTTAGAATTTGCCTGGCCTACTTTTTTCAATAAAAAATTTTCATTTTTTTCAATAAAAATATCTCACATCATAGACCAGAAACAGCATTTTGAACATCCACGTCTCTCCTTACTCCTGTTCTCTAGTGTTTGTGTGTACATTGGTGTGTGTGTGTGTGTGTGTGTGTGTGTGTGTGTGTATGCATATGGTCTAAGGCAGGTGGGAGCACATGTATGGACATGGTACGTGTGTATTAACTTCAGTTGGGGTATTAGTCAGCATCATCATGACTAAACAAGGACCCCCCCCTTGTAGATGCCTGTTTCTCCCTCCTTGATTCCTGTCCTTGGACACCTGCTATGAGGATTTCACATGTGACTCCGGTCAGATGCGTATGAGTATGTGCACATCCTTGAAAGAAGCAGTGGGGCTTCGAGAGGGGCTTAACATTTGCATAAATGCTACTGTGATGGGCATTTCATTCAGGGTCATTAGTTTGCCATTGACATTACCCTTTCAAGGCCTGTTAACTTCGCAATATGTATTTGCAGTTCACTGCGTCTGACTTAGGTTCACTTTTAAAGAGGAAAAACAAGTCTTTGCCTAATGTGGAGAGAAAAAGAAAGAGGGCAGGAGGGAGTGGGGGGAGCTGCCCTAGCCAGGGAAGAAGTCATGAGAAGAGATGGACAGATGAACCAAGTCCAGGCAAGGACCAGAGATCTCTGGAGCGAGGCTGGCAAGAGCAAATGTCTCTTCCACCTCCCATACAGGCGGGCAAAGCTGTGCCTCCTTAGTGTGCCAACTACTGGATACTGGGCAAGGTTGCCAGAGTGCTGGACTGACATCAGGTGGGGCTGGGGCCAGCTGTGGTGCCCCAGTTACTCCAGACCAGGACTCCACATGCATAAGCACCCCAGGTCCTTCAGGCCACAGGAGGCTGGGAATGAGCCTCTGTACCCACACGATGCTCCTGCAGCCCCAATACGGACCGACCGATGCCTAGACCACTGCCCCCGGCAGAATCTATCCACAGTGCTTGGGTGTGGATATCGCAAAAGCTTGTGGAGAGAGGCTGGCAGGGAACTTGGAGGCAAGAGCAATCTCCACAGAAAAGACCGAGTCACATAAATGACAGGTCACGTTCTCTTGGTTGCCCAAAAGCAGCGGGAGGCTGCGGCTGGCGCTCTTGGTGCCATTTCCTCTGTGTGGAAGAAGCTCTTGCAACTCTAGTGATGACCAGACAGAGCGAATGGGCTCCATTTGCCGCCCCGACCTTACAGCCCGTCACTTCTGCCCATTCAAGCTGCACATGGTAATAAAAGAGGGAAGCATTCAAGGCCAGAAGGGCAACCTTTTTTGCCCCCGAATCAATGCCTGTCTCAGCTACGTTCACCCCACAGGCCGAGGGCATTTGCAATCATCTTCATCTTTTAGAGTCTAGCTCGTCTTACAAACCCAAGAAAACCACAGAGTTCTCCTCTACCTCAAGCCCACAAGGGTCTCTCCTGCCTCCCAGCTCCTCTGCCGTCCCGTAACTGACTCGGATCTTTGTTTATGCTTATCCCTTTTTTAGGTTTCATTTCTTAGTTTAATTGCCCCCAAGAGACCAGACAGGGCCGGTGACTGCTCTTTCTTCTGTTCCCCAAGGTATCCTGTAAGCGCCTGTCAAATCACATGTGGAAGAAGGAGACTCATCAGCTTCCAGAAGGCGCCGGAAACAGCTCTGGCAGGATCGGCAGCAGCCAGAGGACACGGGCTTCATTCCAACTGGGATTCAACAAAAAGCGTCTCCCTGGAGGAGCCCGGAGCCGCATCCTGTCTGCTGCTGAGCTTCCGCCTCCAGCTTCCCCTGGATTCCTTGAAGGCAAGAGCTCTGGTTTTACAGAAGAAAGAGTTGATCGGCACAAGCCTGTTCTCTCCTTCCCACTCAGAACGGCCTTTGAGGAGAAGCGGCTGCCACGGGAGAAGTCTGACTCTAGCATTGGTCTCTCTGCCATGGGCTGAGAGCAGAGATGGTGCCTGCCTCCCGGGGCTTTCTGGCTTCCTAGGTTCCGTGCCACTCCCTACCTGAACCCCGAAACTCCGCGTAGCGTTGATGCACCGGACTGATAGATTCTGCTCCGTTCCATCAATGAGAGCGCACTTCCTACGGCGTGACCCCGTGTCCCGGTCCACTAATGACTCTCTGAACCAGTGGAGGTTTGGGGCTCACAGCAGCATCCCCTGAGCTCAGTATCTCCCCGGCATCTGGCATCCGACCCTGTGCAGAGTTCCAGGACCCAAGCAGAGCAAGAACACAGGAAGCAGAAAGTGCAAGGAAGGATGCTCATGGCTCCGAAGCAACTGCCCTGAGTGTCTCAAGTCTAGTGGAAGTCACTGGTGGCCCAGCGAGGGGCGACTGAGGGACACAAATTAGCAGAGTTTGAAGGATGGGTGGGAAAGCTTTGGGGGGGGCGATGAGAAGAGTTAAGGAGCGCCTGCAAAACAGCCTTCCTCAGACGAGCAGGAAAGCCTGGCTCTGGGGTCCTCCAGGGAGACGCTTTTTGTTGAATCCCAGTCGGAATGAAGCCCGTGTCCTCTGGCTACTGCCGATCCTGCCAGAGCTGTTTCCGGCGCCTTCTGGAAGCTGATGAGTCTCCTTCTTCCACAGGTGATTCCACGTGCTCGGCTGGGTGGAGTGGAAGAAATCACTGATTGGTCTGGGCCCATTTCTCCACCTGCCCTACACAGTTCCTAACAAACCTTTTTTTGTTTTTCTTGGCACACCTATGAGCCTAAATGAAAGACAAGCAGCAAACATCTCCGTAGGGGAACTCCATCACTGTACTAGAACCCCATTGTACCAGGACCCCCAACATTGTACTGGGGTCTAATCGTCACACAGGGGCCCCAACAGCATACCAGAACCTGGACCCTATACTGGGGTCCAATATGAGGATATGTGCAGCCTGGGTGCCAATTCTCTCGGTCCCAACAGCTGCTGCTTTGCTGCTATTGGAAATGGAGCGGGCTGGTGTCCAAGACAGACACTGAGGAGACCAGGAGCTCTCCACAGGCAACGCTGTCCTTCTGCAGAAGGGTGTGCAGTCTCTCTATGTGGAGTTAGCGAGCACACTGAATGGATTTTTAACCCCAACACCATGGGGTGGGGGTGCCTCTGTCCTCTCCCCTCACTGGCTTGAGGCTCAGGCTTTATGTTTGTGGTTGACTAAGAAACTTGTGGCTAGCAGGACTTTAAGGAAATTGTGGGAAATGAGTTGTGGGAAATGAGTTGGGTGAACGACTCTCGGAAAGTCCCTTATGAAATGGAGCCGGAATCAAAATGGAAGCACTTTGGTTTGGAAGGAAAGACTTCATTTTTCCACACTGCCAAGGTATGCTCGTCCTACAACCAAGCCAAGAGATGGATTTCCTAGAGAACACTGTAAGGTCCACCAGCCTATCGGCCCAACCCACATGGCCTGGGAAGGAAAGCAGCACACACTGGCATGAGGCTGTTCTAGGGACACCATGCAACTGCTGCACCAGCTCAGCTGCACAACAGACACTCCTAGCTGCCCTCATAAGACGAGGTGGGGTGGACATCTCTCAGTTGCCTGACTGAGGATTAACAGCATGGATAATACAGCAAGTGTTGAGTTCAAATTCAGACACTTCAACTTACCAGATGACTGGTACTGTTCCTTAACCTTTAGGTAGCTTCAATTTCCCCATCTGCAAAATGAACATTTTAGTAATGTCTACACTATCCAATAAGTTTGAATAGTCAAAAGGCTTAAAACAGCAGCTCCAGCAATAGTGGAGGCACTCAGAAAGCGGGAGCTGCCATCATCCACATTTTCCACATAAAAGCCTAGAATGTGAAAGGGGCAGAGACTCCAAGTCTGGCTTGTAGAATTCTACCCATTCGCTCAGTCCTTCTGCAGGGAGTGGGGTCTGCGGTCCCGAGGTCACTGAAGCCCCTTGCACCTCTCAGTCACCTGCTACCATATGACAAGCCTCAAGCGACTCTATCGTCCACCAGTGGACTTCTTTCTAAAATACTAAGTAAGTTATCTTTTTATTTCCTGAAGCATTCTTACTTTTTAGCATACGACCAAAAATTGAAAGCCCCAGGGGTGAAGAGCTGTGTAATTAATCTGGAGATTAAATTGGGGTTAAAGGCTCATGTTGACAGGTGCCTGAAGCTATAGAAGGTGGATGTTTTAATAGCGGGTTGAGCGCTTGGGGAAAACACACTCCACGCTCTGTGCTCCAAAGGAGATGCTTTCGAGTTCAAGGGAGACACCATCTGGAAGTATAATACGCTTTCCTCCTCTGCAGACAAGGAAGAACCTAATTAAGTCACAGAAGGTACGCGGACTCCGCTGAAGCCAGGATGTGACTGGTAAGGGGGGAACGCGTATGGATTCAGATTCGAGCTGCCAGGACATGGAGTCTCTGGTATTTACGTGAAATCAGTACCCAGCATGGTTACAGGTATTGAGATTGCCAAAGCTGTGGAAAAGGACCCAGTGTTTCTGGGACGAGTCTTCTCATTTTCAAATGACAACAGATCCCAAGTCCTTGCTGCTGGCGCTGCTGGAGTATGTGGCCCCAGGTACCCTGGGTTGTCAGGTGGCAATGCTGGGAGGTGGTATGGAGCCTTTAAGATGGAGAGATGGCTCAGGGGTTAAGACTCTGCCTCCCAAGCAGAAGGTCCAAAGTTCGAATCCCAGGTCCCACATTAAAACAACAACAACAACAACAACAACAACAAAAAAAACCCGCCAGGCAGAAATAGCAGAGCCTCCACTTCCTGCCTGATGGGTGGAGTCTGGGAAATCCCAGAGTGAAGCAAAAAAGGAGGCAGAAGCAATCCAGGATGGTTTCCAGAGTCACCCTTGATCTTCCACAGGGACATACAGTGTCCTCTGATACACACACACACGCACACGCACACGCACACGCACACACACACGCACACACACACACACACACGCATGCACACACACATAAATACACACAGGCATACAAAATAAATAAACCAAAAGTTAAAAAAAAAAAGAGGTGGAGCTTGCAGGGAGGTGACCAGTCCCTCCCCTTGTGGAAGAAAAGAAATTTTTAAACAGACCAAAAGACAGAAATGTTTATGTCCTTGAGCTTGGTGGTCGGCAGTTTTCAGAGTTCTGAAAACAACAGGTGGCTAGAGACTGAAAAACACCTCCCCTCTCAGGGTCCCTGCGAGAGGGCCGGATGCCAAACCATCCGGACTCAGATACCATACCAAAGTTGGTTCCAGGAATCTTCCCCCCTTTTCAAGGTCTCAGTCTTCAGTACACGCAGATGTCGCTTGAGCCCACTCGCCCCCTCCCAGTTCCCCTCTCAAGGTCTAGTATGTACAGCTCTGCCCTTGTACTAACTAACATGATAGCCGATTATTTTGTAACATGACGTAGCCTCCCTGCGAGGAGGGTATAAGAAGTGTATGCTTCTTGAGCTCGGGGTCGTCTCTCCCTCTAGCGAATAGGGGCGACCCCAGCGCGCTGGAATAAAATCCTCTTGCTTTTGCATCGAGCCTGTGTCCGTGAGTGTTCTGCGGGGGGTCCATTTCCTGGTGGCCTTTGGGGCTTCGGCCCTTTAGGTCTAACACCCTCTCTGACTTGCATCTCACCATGTGACCTCACAGGCTCCCATCACACTGTCGTCTTTCCCGAAAGGTCCTCACCAGCTCCGTCTGTTTGGATTTTACCATCCAAAACATGATCCAAGTGAGCTGTTTTTCTTTATAAAGTTGTCCGGCCTTGAGTGTTTCATTATAGTAACAGAAAATAGACTAACACACTTTCCACTAGAAGATAAGAACATAGACTGCTGAAATGGAGTCTCATTTTTGTTTACCTTTGACCACTTACCTTGCGTGATGTGTGCCGGGAGGTGGGCGCTGCACTATTGAGCCCGTGCGGCGGTCAGAGGACAGCCTGCAGGAGCAGCCAGTTCCCTCCTTCCACCGTGCGGGTGACAGGGACCGAGCTAACCTCACTAGGCTTGGTAGTAACTGCCTCTACCACTTGAGCCGTCTTGCCAGCCCTCGTTTTTGTTTTTGTCAAGGGTGCTAAGTCTTGTGTAGAGAATCTTTTCCTAGACTCGTTGCAAATGATGTGGACAGGGTGGAGTTCAAGTCCAGCATACTTGTTGTGAGGCAAAATGATTAAGCAAACCAGACACACGTGTAATAGTCATTATTCCGATGGTTACCAGAAGGGTAGGTGGGTGAGTTTAAGGTGGCTCTCCTGTTCCCCCCCTTTACTTAAACAAGACCCAGGCTGACCTGAAACCTTGCCAGGAAGGATACAAGCCAAGTCATCTTTAAACAACTAGACAATGTGCAAATGGATAAAATATCCGAAAGCATCTAGAAGGAAGCACTGAACCAGCAGAGGCTGATGGGAAGGCAGAAACAACAGAATTGCGGTTAATAAGACTTGGGGCAGAGGACAGCAAGAGTCTGGGCCCACGGAAAACAGATTATCTTGAGAATGAAGATTCCTACAAATACATTCTTTATTAACATATTATTCATAAGATGAATGTAGCCCGAAGAATTGCTTGTACTCAGGCACATTCTTTATGAATACATTATACAAAATTTAATTATGTGAATATATTTTTTGAATATGTTTCCAATGAATTGATTACAGCTAATGAAACTATTGTCTGAAGCATGTGGACTGCTGCTACGTCTCTGTGAATGTATGAACGACCCCCGGACTCCTGTTCTCTTCCCGTGGGACTTCCTCCACCAGCCTCCCCAGGCTCTCTGCCGTTTCCTTCAGCTTCTGGGTCTGGAAACAAGACACCAGGACGAAGACAAACCGAATGTTCCTGAAAACAATCCTGCTAAGACAAACAGAAACGCCACACAAGAAAAAACAGCCAGTTTGCTTTTTGTTTAACTTTGGTAGGAAATAAGCAGAGGTGACCCCTGAATTCAGCAAATTCGATCTCCCAAGAAAGCAAGCTGGGGGGGGGGGGTCTACAAGTATGAGAGGTTCTCGTCAGCATCCACTCATGGTGAGAGGTAGCTAATAAAGAAGAAGAAAACTCACATCCAGATGCCTTTGGCAATAGTGGCTCTTGATCTTGACCATGCTGGTTGGGTCAGAGGTGCTCAGCCGGCCAGGCAAGGCTGGAGTCCGTCCCTAACACTCTTCCGTTGAGATTGGGAACCGGGGCTGAGTCTTCCCGAAGAGAGAAGCCTTGGGAAGAAACATGGAGCCTTGGGTAGGGAGCGGGCTTGTGTCCCACCCAGTGAAGTGAATCCCCCTGCCTCGGGGGAACACATACTGCTGGCTGATAGGGGAGGCATGACCTGTCCAGGCGCCTGGATCCTGCTCTTCCTGCAGCCCTGCTAGATAGGATCTGCCCAGCAGAATGGGTGGCTGGCCGGAGGGGAACGGATCAGGTCATGTTTGGAAAGTGAGTCTCAGGAGGAGCGAAGCTGACGTGAAGGAAACGCAGAGGCCCGAAGATGTGGGCGGCTCTGCTCAGAGTGCCAGCGGGGCAGAGAAGGCGGAGCGGAGTTGGCAGGGGTGAGGCAGAGACAGATGCACCGGGCTTGTGGCTGGGGAGCAAGGGCTAGACCTGCGAAGACCCCGCGAGGGGGCTGTGGAGCCCCGGGGTGCTACATGTGACACACAGGAGCTGGCGGCTCACGGCTCACGGCAGCTGTGCAGGTGGCCCAAGCAGGGGACAGAAGCGACAGAATCCCTGCTCATTTCCTGCACTTGTCTTTCTACCTCTGCAATGAGCCGTCCTGCCAGGCAGCGACAAGAGCAAAGGAAGGGAACTTAGAACCTTCTGAAAAGCTCCAACATGCTGTCGGAACAACAATCCTCTATCCCAGGAGCTCGGGGGCACAGGGGACTTGTTCCAGTTCACGTTCCCAGGTCTCGGTCCATCCTGGCAGGGGAGGTGCACAAGAGAGGCCCACGCGATCCGGTCGCCTCACTGTCACAGGGGGCGCACAAAGCAGCGGGTGGATGCACGCCTGCGCGCTTGCAGGCCTGGGCTCCGCTAGCGTTCTCCACCCGCCCAGGGAATGGGCGAGTCTTCCCACATCAGTCACGCACGCGAGACAGTCCCTCACCTTTATCTTCATGAGCAAATTCTCAAGGAAAGTGCTGAAGGAGCTAGAGATAGAAGCCAGGCCTCCTGGGGTGGGGAATCTCTTTTGGGAAGAGTTGCATGAGATCTGGGATGTTTGGGCTGGAGAACCAAGACCTGGGATTAATTATATTAATTCCTGACCGGGACTAACAGAGAGAACCCCTCCCCCTCGGTGGGGAGACCGCTGGCCTGGCTCCTATCTCTAGCTCCTTCCTTGGCTAATCATTTCAGGGTGAGCGTGGAAAAACAACACCGGCTACCAGGACATGGGAGAGAGAAGACCTGACTCCCACCATGACCAGGGCCACCTCCAGCTGGCCCGCCTCCTCGGTCTCCACCCACTTTCTCCTGCCCCTGAGAATCGCCCCAACAGCACTTTCCTTGAGAATTTGCTCGTGAAGATCTGGAAAGTTCACTGTGCTTCCGACCCACACGATGGATCCTTCCATACACTCGCCGTCCCTTTGGACAAAGGACATTCTACTCCATATATGTCTAGCAAGGAGGTGGATAGAATTTTTCCTCCATCTATCATTTTGTTCTCTTTGTATCTTCTTGTATAGCTTTACATTGAAATGCAACAGCAATCGCATAATGCTGTCTTCATTGACATAACACCCCCTTTTATGCTATGCAGTCAACCTCGAGTCTCTTCCACAGAGCCGAGCCTTTCTGGCCAGCCTTGTTCCAGCCAGAAGCTTCCTGCCCCCTGTAGAGAGAGGGCTCGGCTGTGTAGCTTTGTCCCTTTGTTCCTTGACCCAGACTTGGAACCGTGCTAGTTGTCACAATGACTTTTTGAGTGCTGAGTTGTCCGTGGTAAAACCAGGTTGCTTTCCTGGTGAGAAGGCAGGTCCCCTCCGGGATGTCAACGCTGGAAGTGCTTAATAGTCTGGGGACAGACAGAATCTGCATCAGGGACACTGTGACCGAGCACCTTTGGACTGATCGCTTCCCAAGGGAAGCTTCTCAGACAGCTCATCCAGTGTGTCCTCCCATGGGGCACCCCAGTACTCCTCTGGCATGGGGAGGGAAGTGAGGGTACGCCACGTCCACAGGGCCAGTTGTAAACAAGGGCTTTGTGCCAGCTGTTCCTTCCCAAGGGGTCTGTGTTTTGTCTACAGGAATCAATGCTCCACCTCCCAGCTCAGATGCACGAGGTCTGCAGTCGCTGGGGATGCACCTTACTCGACTCACAGTCGTGCACAGAGCCATGACAGCGAAGCCAGGGCGGGACCTTCCCAAGAAAAAAGTCTCCCCACCAGAAAACCCCTCCCCAAGCCCTCAGAGTCAGTGAGGACCAAATTTCACAAGCTCGACAAAGGAGAGAAACAAAACAGTGGGCGTCCTTTGGGAATCCCCACGGGAGGCTTTGCTTGCAAGCCCTGTAAGTTTTCCCTCCTGGGCTCCTGTGTAGGAACTGACTTCCGGTTCTCCTGTGTTTCATCCTTCCTGTTAGAGATATTTATTTCCCCAAGCAGGCATTTCAACAGCGCTCTACATCCCCTAACAAACAAGGAAACACGCTGGATCCCTTAGTGTTACCAACCCACGATCCCTTCACCTAACCAAAAATACAAAAGAAAGTCAGATTAGTATCCAAAGTCATCTGGGAATACTCTGCCACAGATCGCCTGCGGTCACCCAGCTCCACCTTCTTTTCTCCTGTGCGTGCACTGGACTACATTTCCCAGCACTCTCAAAGTTGGGTGGGTCTCTCCTCACCACATGCACACCCCATGAATATTTAGCTATTTTGATGATGATGACTGTGATGGTGGAGATGATGATGATGATGAAGACGATGTTAACCAGGGAGCTTGGACTGACACCTTTCCTGTCTTTTTTTTTTAATTTATTCAACTGTGCGCGTGTGCGTATGTATGTGACGCGTGTGTATGTACTGTAGTGTGTGTGTGTGTGTGTGTGTGTGTGTGTGTGTGTGTGTGTGTAGCACCACGGACGAATTTGGGAACCACCATGGATGCCTCCATCTCCTGTTTACTCTGCCCTGGGATTCACAGGCTCCGCCCTACCAGGACCAGAAGCGCAGGCCGCTCCCGCTTCCGACCGGCGTCTATACGTGGGATCTGGGATCCGAACTCAGGAACTTCCGCCTGCAAGGCGGAGGCTTAACCCCTGAGCCACTTCTCCAGCCCTCCTTTCCTGTCTTATACCCAAGCAAAACATCTAATTTTAACAAGCTGGTCACCACATGGTCACTACAGACTTGTTTATTAAACTCTTCTGTGCCATTTATTTACTTCTTTGCATGTGTGTGTCTTGCATGTGGGTGGGTGCTCATACATGTGAGTGTGTGACCAAGAGGGTACTTGTCTCTGTGTGTGTGTGTGTGTGTGTGTGTGTGTGTGTGTGTGTGTGTGTAGGCCCACGGATGACATTGGGAATCATCTTGGATTGTTGTTTCACATTATTTTGCTCTAGGTTTTCCAGGCTCTGCCTTCCAGGGCCAGAATTACAGGTCACCACTATATCCACCCAGTATTTTTACATGGAATTTGGAGATCTGAACTCAGGTCCTTTTGCTTGTGAGGCAAAGGCTTTAACCACAAGCCATCTCGCAGCCCCTTTATTTAACACGCACACACACAAACACACACACACATACACACACAAACACACACACACATACACACACAAACACACACACACATACACACACAAACACACACACACATACACACACAAACATATACACACGCACACATACACAAACATATACACACGCACACACACACAAAAACACACACGCACACACACAAACACACACACATACACACACACACAAACACACATGCACACACACAAACACACACACACATACACACGTTTCCTTGCAAAACTGTAATCTGAGGCCCCAGAGGATGGGTTACTGACCAAGGTCACACAGTCACTGGAGTTGGAATCTGAGTCTTGCACCACTGAAACCCCACACAGCAACGGAAGCCTAAGGAGACCACACAACTCACGTAATGGGACAGACCAAGTATCTCATCACACGACCAAGCATTTTGATTTCCCTGAAAGCCAGGGCTTCTCAAGACAGAACAGTTGGCCACACAGCTCCATAGTGCAAAGGAGAAACAGATTCTTTAAAACTACGCTGTTGAGTTGGGGATGTGGCTCGGGGTTGAATCCCCGACATCACAAAAATAAAACAAAACAAAATTGTGTTGCTTAACTTCCAAATACATAGAAATATTCTAGATGTTTTTATTTTGGTTTTTGTTGTTGTTGTTGTTATCATTCAAACTAGTGGGTTTCGCTATGACATTTGCAAACATGAATATCTTAGTACTTCACTCGCATTCACCCACTACATCTTCTTGTCCACCCTCCTCTCTCCTCTTATTCCCACCTTCCCCTCTTCTGCTTTCATGTTACATATATGTTCTCTGTCTAAGTACTAACAAGACCCAGCCCTGTTTAGCCTTCAACATCAAATGAGATCTGAAGTCAGAGTGGTGTAGCCACAGACTGTTCCTGTATATGAAATCATAGCTATCATATCATCTAGGTCCTCCATATTGCAAGTATAATTCCATTTTGGGTTAGGGAATCTACTTGATAGGATTTTAAACCTTTTGAAATTTGTTGAGATTTGCTTCATGGTACAGAACAAAGTGTTCCATTTGCATGGAGAAGGAGACTGTGTTCTGAACAGAGAGTCTATAAATGTCAACGAGGTCGAGTGGCTGCTAGCAGTGTCCAGATCTTCCACCACCTTTGGTTACGAAGTTCCTTCGCTCTGCTGAGCCAAGAGTAATCGCGTTCCTGGTTATTACTGAATGGTGACAGCTGTCGATTTGTTTGTTTCACATCCACCACTGCTCTGTGTTGCTTCCTACGTGCGAGGCTCATGCACATTTAGGGAGGCGCTTCTGGTAAACTGCTCCCCTCCCTCTTACCATTACGAAACGTCCCTCTTCATCTCCGGCAGTGTCCCTTATTTCCAATTCTGGGTTAAATAATTAATAAGTTTTTTATGTCTCTCAAAAGAGAAAAAAGAAGAGGAAGCATGTTTGTCCCTGAAGCGGCCCTGACTTGATGTCTGGATTTTCATCCTCGTGCGGCACGGTAGCTGTCAAAGCTGGGTGCATCCTTTCATGCAAAAACAAATGCTCTGCTCGAATCAGTCCTCCAGATGTTTTCCAATTTGGCTGCAAGGGGAAGCAGCTGTTTCTGTCTGCTGGGCTGGCGGAGCACTTTGTCTTGGGAGGACGTGACAACTCATCAGCTCTCAGAGCCAGAATCGCATGACTCCCAGACACACAGTACTTGTGAGGCAGATGCTAATGGTGCCCTTTTGGAAGCCTCGAGAACACAAGTGACCTTCTCCGTAACGCTCCCTTTCCTGGGGCTCTTATGTCATCCTGTCTGAAACTGGGAAATGTGTGGACAGATTGAGGCCTCGGGTTCTCAAACCCGTAGCATCAAATCATCATGGATCAAAGCTGACCAATTACAGAGGCCAAGAGGAACCAGAGGCACCTGAATTAGTCCCTTTCCTCATTGCTGTGGCCAAATACCTGCTAGTGAACAACTTAAGAGAAAAAGGGTCTATTATGTCTGCAGTTTGAGAGGACATGGCCTACCACGGCAGGTGGACATGGGGCAGAAGCTGGAGGCAGCTGGTCACATCGCACCACAGTCAGGAAGTAGAGATGAGTGTTAGTGCTCAACTTCTTTTCTTTCTTTTTTTTTAAATTCTGCCTGGGGGGCTGGAGAGGTGGCTCAGGGGTTAAGACTCTGCCTTGCAAGCCAAAGGTCCTGAGTTCGGATCCTAGACCCCACGTACAGACCCGGGCAGAAGCGGGGGCGGCCTGCGCTTCTGGTCCTGGTAGGGCGGAGCCTGTGAATCCCGGGGCAGAATAAACAAGGAGGAGGTGGAGGCATCCATGGTGGTTCCTGAATTCTCCCGTGGTTCTACACACACACATACACACACACACACACACAATTGAATAAATTAAAAAAAATTCTAGATTGTAAGAGCACAAGGATGGGAGGAGTAATGATATGCAAGATACTTACTCCACACAAGTTAGGGCTGAAGCAATCATAATTGGACTCCACACAAGTTAGGGCCGAAGCAATCATAATTGGACTTTGCATGCCCTGCGCAATGTCCAACACACTATTGATCCCACAAAGTCTAGCATTTGCTAAAGGCACCAAGATCCTTGGAGGCAAGGGATTGACAGCCACAGTAGTGTTCCTATGCTTAAGGGGAACACAGGAAAGGGTTCAGGGAAGTGTCACTAGGTCCTTGTACGTCATCGGAGAGGAGGGACCAGAGGAGAGTCTAGCATGCACATTAAAGGATTCTCCCGGTTTGGGGGGGGAGGAGGGGGAGGAGGGGGTTGGGGGGAGGAGGAAAGAGGGAGGGAGGGAACCGGTGTACCTACTAAGTTTGTATGAGCAGAAATAATAATAAAAATGTTTTAAAAAAAATTCTGCCTGGGACCAGCAGCGCCCAGGGAATGATGCAGCCACAGACAGGGCTTCTCTCTTCAGCTAAAACTTTATGGAAACACCCTTACAAACTGTAAGACAAACTTACAGCTGTGTTTCCATGGTGATTCTAAACCCCATCGAGTAAATAATCAAGATTAGCCATCACAGCACCCATGTGGTTTCTGACACAGAACGCAAGGACAATCGTCTTCCCAAAGACTAGAACAGAGGACGCTGTGGACCATCTTCTTGTGCTGCTACATACATTTAGCACCATGATAAAACCTACTAGATGCTTAATGCGTATTTTTGGATGATTCAGTAAATGATTGCATGAAATTGCTGTCAGAATGTGCTTTCGGAGAAAGGAATGGGATACATCGGGTGTCAAAAACTCCATTACTTAGGGACTTTATTAGTCAAACTTCTATTACAGATAAGAGAACCACTCTAGCTAATGTGTTCAGAAGTGAATGTCAGTCAGGAATTAAGCAGGAAGGCATAATCTCTGGGCTAAGAAAAGACACCCACAGAACTGATCCGCAGAGTGGGGAATCGTCTTTTCTCTTTTGATCAGAAAGCAAAGTGTGCAGGAAGCAACTCACTCATGACTCCAGGTCCAAACCACCAGCACTTAGGAAAGCGAACTGCAAAACCGCTGGGCCCCGGGGCCCTGGTCAGTGACGTAAACACCCCTAGAGTCGCACCTGCGGGGAATGAGAGACACGCAAGTCCCAGTGTTACAGCCGCTTCCGCAGAGGATGCTATCCCAGAAAAAGAGGCCGCGTGGCTGCTGAATGTGTCGACCTGTGGATTCCACTCAGGGGCCAGCAGCGATCGTGGGCGTGGTGGGTGCAGGGTGCGAGGTGGCACCTGGGAGGAGGGGGATTCGGGTTCAGAACACTTCAAGAACATCATGTGGTCTCCTGGGGTTACTCGAGGCTAGAGAGGCTGGAGCAGAACCTTGGGCCGCCACCCCAACAGGGAAAGAGAAGAGAAAGGAAAGCCCGGAAAGAAATCAGGAGAGGCAAGAACAAACAGGCAGGGAGAGCTAGTGGGGAGCGGAGCTCATCCTCAGAGATTCTAAGAGGTGGGGGGGGGTCCTTGAGAGGCTGAGGGGGGCAGTAGGGAGAAGTTGAGACAGAGAGTGACCCGTGGCAACCCTTGGCGGGGTCTAGGCTGTATTTCGGCTTTGGCTGCCCCTTGAAGCCCAGGTGTTGAAGGGTCTGTTCTTAGATCGTAGCACTGTTGGGTGGCAGAACATGAGGAACCTAATGAGAGGGAGTTAGACCATTGGTGGGGGCCTTTGGAGGAGGGATCTGAACCTTGAGCACTTTCCTTTCTCTCTTTGCTTCCCAGCTGCCAAACAGGCGACAGCCTCCTTTTCCCCGGCTCTTCCCACAGTCCCAAAGCCACCGGGCCAAGTGACTGCTGGAGCCACGAACCCACGCAAACCTTCCTTCCTTCAAGCTGATTCTTTTGGGCATTTTGACACAGCGAAGCAAATGCTGACAATGGCCACCCAGATCCTCCCAAGGGATTCACATTCATGCAGGCTCAGAGGACTGGCTACAAGCACAGTCACACATAATGAAGAAAAATATTGGCTTGGATATTTAGCAAGCCATGCCCAGTGGTATATACTCACAGCAGAAGCTGAAAGATACAGGCTGACTCTCTCTCAGCTGAAACTGATAGGACAACGTCTTACAGAGTTCAGAGTTGTGAGTATTTGCACAGACCCGGTGAGATCATTTGGCATCACAGTTGGACCTGAAACACTGCCCCCAACACACACACTAAATTCATGTGCTGAAGACTTGGTGCCTGATGCAACATGTTCACAAGTAGGATCATGAGTTCTGACCTCACCAACAGACTATCCATTGATGATTCCATAATTCAGAGGCATTATAACAAGGTGGGCCTAGCTGGAGGAAGGGGGTCCTTAAAGGCGTGCCCTTGGGGCTGTATCTTGTCCCTGTTCTTTCCTCCCCCCATCCCTCCTGCCCTCACTCCCTCTCACCCTCCGTCTGCACCTCATGATCACCATGAGATGGGCGACACTGAGCCACGCCCTCTCAGACAGGTGTTCAGCCTCTCCACAGACCCAGAAACACCTAGCAACCACGGGCCTCTGAAGACATTAGCTAAAAACAAGACCAAACCGCTTTCCTTCTGTGAACTTGTGTTACGGTGACACAGGCTAGCACCACTGGCTAACATTTATTCATGTTTGTTTTCTTGCTCCTTGTGCACATAGACTGAAAATACGCTGATTTAATACTTTGAGTAATTTTGTGCAGGAAACAAAATCCATCTGTTGCAGCTGAAAGGACTCAGAGGTCTGCCTTTCTGTCCCACTTGGGGGTGCTGAATACGCTCTACGCAAAACACCCACGTTTTGACTCTGGCACCACAAGAGGTCAGGGGTGGAATTTTCTACTTAGGGGATCACGTCAGCACTCAAAAACTTTGAGAACTGGGGGAGTTCAAAGATGTTGGTTTACAGATTCTCAGTCTGATCATCTGTGTATCTAGGTCATCTATGCCAGCATAGGCTTAAGAAACAACGTCAAACAAGAAGCCAGCTGACCAATGATACAGACAGGACACGCCATCCATGCTCTTTGACACGCTCACGCACAAATACAGATTTTATGTGTGTGTGTGTGTGTGTGTGTGTGAGTGCATATGACTCTGTGTGTGTGTGTGTTGCAAACTGAGGGTATCCATGGCAACCTCTTGCTCTAGGTTAACTCTTTCAGAGGCAGGAAGGAACAAAATGGTATTAGCAACGTCATATGAGGAACAGTATCCCCATTGCTAATGTTTACTATTTTAAATGTGTAGAAGAAAATAGAGTAAGATATTAACAGCTACTAAGATGAGTGGGCAACAATACTACTCCTGATTATATACTTTCTGACCCACATTATTTTCTCACAAAACAGTTTTCTTTTGGAACCAAAGGAGATGAGAGATTCTAAAGTGGTTTCACGTGTTTACTGAAGAAAGTTAGTTTTTGATCAGTGCATTGGGATCTGACACACGACAGGTCCTGGCCCAGCAAACCTTGCTCTCCTGAGGTTTAGACAAACTGATGCAACTCGGGCAGCTTGTCTCCTTGTGTGGAGATGCAACATAAAATCCTTGGTTGTCTCTAGAGGAGGGAAGCGGGCCAGCTTAGAGCTGGTGGCAGGTGGACACGCTCTTTGGTCTACCCTGGGGGACTCTCTGTGAAAGAAACTGGTTGGCTTCCAGAAGGGACAATAGAGCCCAAGAAATGAGGACATTAGAGGACTTGGGTAGGGTCCAGGCTCTAAGAACAGCATGGCTCAGCTCTGGTCCCAGGTGGCCACTGGCATCCTGAGATGTCCCTGGGATCCCTCTGATTGGCTCAACTTGGTCACATGTTCTTCCCAACTCATGAAACAGCATGCCTCGATTTCTACCTCTCTCGGGTCAAACACAGTGGAGGAAACGATTGCCTGAAAGATAATCAGGAAGGTCTCCCCAAAGATGGGTAGAGATGTGGAAGAGCTGAGAACCAGCCAAGGCCAGGCAAACATACAGACAGCTTCTAGTCACACCCATTTGACAGATCAGGAAAGGGAGCCCCCGGAGAGATGAAATCACTTGGCCAGGACCACACAGAGCACAACCCTGAGATCCCATCTCCTCCTTTAGTACCCCACAAGCTCTTCCCATCTATCAGTCCCACGTCCCCATAAACCATGAACACACAGGGCTCAGGGGACAAGCGCCACACACCCCCCCCCTTGGTGGTGGGGGACCACCTGAGGTTTCTTTCCTTTTCTACGTCATCTGAAAATAGCAGCTTCCTGAAATGTCCGTGTTGTCTCAGCCCGGATGGAAATTAAGGTCGTGACCAAGCTCAGGGCGTGCTGCTGTGTCCTGGGAGCCTGCCGACGGGGTCCCCTTTCCATAACAGCCCAGAAGACACAATCCTCAATCTGTCTGGCTACAGTCCGTGTTCACAAAGGCCAAATTAACATGCCCTTGGAGGGACTAATCACATAATAAATGGCAGACACACTTCCGAGAGCGCCGGTTCATCGACAAGTAGGCCTGGATGCTGTTAAGGACCTGGAAGCGCTGGACGGGCAGGGCTGTGTGCATCTGTCTTCATAGCTCCCCTCCCCCAAGACAGAAAGCTCCCTCAGTCTGGTGGGGACCAGGGAGGCCAGGTCGAGGCGGGCAGGAAATTGGGTTTTAAATGAGAAGCTTTCTGCATAAATTAAACTAGCTAGCTTGTTTATTTCCCTCCTGAAGAGCCCGATTGATCATACTTGGAATGAAGCGTTTTAGATCCACCTCCCCCCTGTAATCTTGTCACATGATAATAACTAATATTTAGGCCTCGCAGAGGAGCTGGGAATCAGCAGGAAGGAGGGCAGGGAGGGGGCGACGTTTGTAAAAACATCTTCAATTTGAGAATTACCTTCTGAGCAAGGAGCGGGCGGAGCCAGCCAGCCTGGGCTTCAGATGAAGACGTGGGGCCAGCCACACATTAAGGGACAATTTGCTGCAGAATCACTCTTGGTTCAGAGCATGTGGCGTGAACAGCAGCGTGCAAGTGTGTGCATGTGCCCCGGCTGGAGTACACAGAACCGCAGGTGCTTGACTGTGTGTTGGTATGATTGTGTAAGAGAAGTGGGTGTGGACCGGGGAGATAGCTTGCAAACCTGGAGACCTGAAGTTTGATCCCTGAGACCCCCATGGTGGAAGGAGAGACGTAACCTTCCAAAGGGGTCCTCTGAGGAGGTCAGAGGACAACTTTCAAAAGTCAGTCTGGATGATCCGTGGCTTCCATGGGAAGTCTCCTCTCACATTTCAGCTCTCTTGAATGCATGGGGTCCCCCCGCACACACCATGTGGCGGCTTCTTGTGCTGTTCATGTTGCTCTTGAAGCTCCAGACCTGTGCACGCAGGCGCTCTCCAGTTCCACCCAACCCGGAGCGCCCCTCAAGGATCGGCCCACCACCCTCCCCCCGAAAACAGCAGCCACAAAACGTGCACTTGCCTTTTGCCCAAACATGAGGACCCCCTACTACGGGCTGAATGCTAAGCCCACTTGGTGGAATCCCAGTGTGACTCGATTAGGAGCTGAGCGGTCACAGAGGTGTTATGGTCTGAAAGGGACGCGGCCCCCACAGGCTCACGGGTTGAACACTTGTCCCCAACCGGTCAGGCTTCAGGAAGGGGCGCCTCACTGGAGGAAGTGGGTCACTGGAGGCGGGTCTTGAGGCTTTCAGCCCTGCTCATGTCACCTCTGCCCCCCGCTTTGACAGTGGACACAATGCGAGCAGCTGCCTCCAGTGCCTGCGGTCGTGACTCCCACCATGACGGGTCGAATCCCCTCAAACTGTGGGCCAAAATAAACCTTCCTCCGGGTACTTTGTCAGAGCAATGAGAAAAGTAACTCATGCAGGACATACTTCTGGTTCAGGGCAGTCCTATGGTCCTTTGCAGAACCTTGACCCAACACACGAACTGGTATCTTTACAGGAAGAAGAGAACCAGGGACCTGCTCCCTACCGGGAAAGGCCGGTGAGGGGGCCTCGCGCCAGGAAGAGAGGCCTCCCAGACACTACCCCTGAGGGTCCCTGGATCGTGGACTTCCAGCCAAAACGGAGAAAATGAAGGATGTCTGTTTAAGCCCCTCGTGGTCTTCTGTCCGAGCAGCCTGAGCGGCTCATACCCACCACCGTAGACTCCTGCTTCCACTCAGCAGTATACGGCAGACATTCTGGGGGTCCTTCGCGTCCTTCCTGGATAAGACACATCACCATTCTTGATGCTTCAACTTAACCACGTGTTCCTGACCTTGAGGCTTTTGGTGTGTGTCCAAACAATGCTTTCAAACACTGGAGCAACCTCCAAAAGTCCCATGAGAACAGAACCCACATTCTGGTGCTAGAGAGAAAATTGTGGCGCCCATCCTGGGACCAGTCAGGCCCCACTGCACCCCCTCTTGGAGCCAGTTCATTCCTGAGCCTGTTCCCCGGCACAGGAAATACTGGAGGAAACAGGACTGAGGGGAGAGGAGAGATGTCTGAGGGGAGAGAGCAGGTCTGAGGGGGACATGTGTCAGGGGAGGAGATATGTCTGAGGGGAGGGAGCAGGACTGAAGGTAGGGAGCATGTCTGGGGGGGACACATCTGAGGGAAGGAAGCATGTCTGGGAGGAAGGGGGGCATGTCTGAGGAGAGGAAGTGTATGTGAGGGGGAGCATGTGTGAGGGGAGGGGGATGTGTGAGGGGGGAGCATGTGTGAGGGGAGGGGGATGTGTGAGGGGGGAGCATGTGTGAGGGGAGGGGGATGTGTGAGGGGGGAGCATGTGTGAGGGGAGGGGGATGTGTGAGGGGGGAGCATGTGTGAGGGGAGGGGGATGTGTGTGGGGGGAGCATGTGTGAGGGGAGGGGGATGTGGGGGAGCATGTATGAGGGGAGGGGGATGTGTGTGGGGGAGCATATGTGAGGGGAGGGGGATGTGGGGGGGAGCATGTGTGAGGGGAGGGGATGTGGGGGGGGCATGTGTGAGGGGAGGGGGATGTGGGGGGGCATGTGTGAGGGGAGGGGGATGTGAGGGGGAGCATGTGTGAGGGGAGGGGGATGTGAGGGGGAGCATGTGTGAGGGGAGGGGGATGTGAGGGGAGCATGTGTGAGGGGAGGGGGATGTGAGGGGAGCATGTGTGAGGGGAGGGGGATGTGAGGGGAGCATGTGTGAGGGGAGGGGGATGTGAGGGGAGCATGTGTGAGGGGAGGGGGATGTGAGGGGAGCATGTGTGAGGGGAGGGGGATGTGAGGGGAGCATGTGTGAGGGGAGGGGGATGTGAGGGGAGCATGTGTGAGGGGAGGGGGATGTGAGGGGAGCATGTGTGAGGGGAGGGGGATGTGGGGGGGAGCATGTGTGAGGGGAGGGGGATGTGGGGGGGGCATGTGTGAGGGGAGGGGATGTGGGGGGGAGCATGTGTGAGGGGAGGGGGATGTGTGAGGGGGGAGCATGCGGGGGGAACATCTGCAGGAAGGAAGCATGTCTGAGAGGAAGGGGGGCATATGTGAGGGGAGGGAGCAGGTCTGAGGAGAGGAAGCGAGTTGGGGGGTAGCATGTGTGAGGAGGAAACATGTGTGAGGGGAGGGCGGTGTATGAAGGGGGAGCGTGTGTTAGGTGGGGAACATGTGGGGGGGAGGAAGCAGCTCTGAGGAGAGGAAGCGTGTGAGGAGAGGAAGCACTGTGAGGGGGGACATGTCTGAGGCGAGCTTCCCTTCAGCCAGGGCTCCAGCACTGTCACAGGAACTTGGCCCGACAGAGGTCAGACCTCAGCGATGTGATGATTAGGGATAATGGCGCTGAGTCACACACAGACCCGCTTTTCAGCTGTTTTTCAAATTAGGGTGGAGAAAACATTGCCACCGTCACCACCCAGGCTGGCTGGTTGCAGCGCCAGCTTCTCCGAAACAGAAATCCTCCACTTCCAGTTACAGCCTGGGAGCCAGCACCCCAGAGCCCTGCGTGCCACCCCATGCTGAGGCTGAAGCTGCGGGCCACCCAAAGCTTCCAAAGTCCTGGGCATATCTCAGGCGGGGTACAGGGGACCTTCAGCCTCCGGAGGGCCAGGAAACCATGTGGAAAGCCACCTACCACCCTGATGGACACCCCAAGATCGGCAAAGTCCTGTCCTTGTCATGACAATGGGGAGCCCTCCACCATCATTACCACCACTTGGGAGGTGGGGAGGGGCTTGGCCAACTGGTTCCCTGCCTCCGTTTCTTCCTCCTGCCAGGGCGGGTGGGGGATTGGTGGGACCTCGTCCCCTTCACCACTGTCAACACCCCCCTACTCCCTCCCCCCCTCCTCCCTCCCCTCCACCCCACCCCCCGCCAATGCCGTGTCCTTATCCGACCAATCTGGTAGAATAGGTCTCAGTTTGGAAAAGATGGATTCAAAGAAACATCTTTTGGAAAAAAGAGATGGCATTAAAAATGGGAATTGTCAGGCCTTGGTGTTTCTGTCCAGTTCAGGTCTAAAGCCTTTTCCATGGGAAGGTCACAGTAACCCCATGGGCAGATGCTAGGCATTCCTTTCTAGGTAATTTAAGCTTTACCTCTGGCAGGAGGAATTCTTCTGGGAATTGAGTGTACCTCCTACCTGTTCTTAGTTTTTTTGGGGACTAACTTCCTGCTCTCTGATCTAGAGAAGAAGCCTGCTTTTTAACTTTAAGTCAAATTCTAAATAGAGATTTCATGTCTAGTCACTTACAATAAGTAGACTTGTTAGCCAGAATGTATACACTGATTTTAAAGAAATTAGAGAACAACTTCAAGAGTCTTAAAACATAGGTGGGTAAAATTCCCACCTATGAACTAACTCAGAAATTCTAGAAGTACGAGACTATGCTATCTGTTCACTAGAACTTTAAAAGGATGTTTGATCCCTCTTGGATTGTAATTTATGCTATCATAGGAGGAATTGTTCTTTTAATAATTACATTGCTTAAGTGTTTCCTTCAGCACATCTCTCAGCAGCGCTCCATCAACAAGACCACACTACAGGCGCTTATGGCCCTTGAACATCCAAGCCATGGCTCCCCTAGGGACATGGTTCAAGCTTGGATTGCAGAGATTCATGAGGCCTTGGTCAGTCTACTACCCACATATCCTGGCATGCCTTCCAGAGGAGAGGTCCTTCCAAGGCTGCCAGCCAATGACGACGGGTAAAGGGTCCACACGAGGGTGGTCTCCTGCCCTAAGATAGGCACCAGTCCATTATGCTGGACTCCCTCTGAGGCGGGGCCAACAAGGTCAGAACAAAGAATTCTGGTTCCCACTGGCTGTCAAAAAGGATGGATATGTAGGAGGACCAGGCAGGCCTGTATTGTCTGTTTGGGCCACATGCAACTTCCCCAAGCTAGAACCTGCTGCCATGCCTGGTACTGATGCCAACCCAGCTGACTGAGAGGACTAAGCCAGACAGGACAACAGCAAAAGCTCACGCTGGGACTTATGAGATATGGGGCACACGTATAGTTAATTGTAAAATATGTTCCTTACTGAAATCAAAAGGAGCTCAATCCTCCTCTGTGCATTTTAAAAATGCAGTCTCTGTTAAAACAATGACAACTATGTGGGCTCAGCCCCATGGCTATTTGGTGGAGCATCATAGATTAGCTAGATTTGGAAATACTGGGAGAATGGTTCTGTTAAGTGCCTTCATCCTCAAGCAATGGGTTAGGTTCTTGAAAAAATGTCCTTCCTGAAGGTGACTGCTGACTAGAAAATTACATGTCTATTTGTAGGTACAACATTCTTTACCCAAAATTTTCTGTATAAACGCTGTCACAACGTTTCAATAAAGTGGGTTCAGATTCACTCAGCCTAGAGAGTTGTGTGTGTTTGTTCTCCATCTCAGACTCCTTCTCCTCACCCTAGTCTGGGGGAGCCCTGGTCTCGAGGCCGCAGCTCTGGCCTGCGGCACCCCAACATCACCAAAGCTGGGTGCTCCCGCCAAGGAGTCCCAAAGACAGGACTGAGGAGAGACTCTGAGAAGCTAACACTGTACTCTTGGCCTCAAGCTCTCCGTACCCATAGGAAGGTGCAGAGTTAGTGTGAAGGAAGATTCTAGAAGGCAAATCCCGCAGACCTGCTCCTCAGCCCGCGGCTCTGTGTCACAGTGCATACGTGTGGTATCGCTAGCCCCAGGCTGTTGGGATAGACCTTCGCTGCACCTGCATCTGCACTTGGGCTCCGTCCACGGCCAAGGCCAGGGGGCTCCCCACACTGGTTACAAGCACTGGAAGCACCACACTAGCACCCAGCCTTGTCTGCTCTGGGAGGAAGAAGAAGGGGGACATTCCCACGCTGACTAGGATCATGACTGTCCCTGTCCATCCCCAGCCAAGTCCCACACCCCACCCACACCCCACCAGCACACCGTCCCATGATCCCCAATACAGGAATTCTGGGCATTTTTCAGTCTAACGTTCTGACTCTTTTGTGCTAGCGATCTGCCCTGTCTCACTGTTCCCTGCCAGGAGTCTGAGGGGAGAGCAGGAAACCGTAGGAGGCGAAGGACCCTTGGAGACACTAGTTCACCAGCCCTCCACCTGAGCTGAAGACCCTGGGCTCAGATCTGCCTCCCATCTGTGGCTTTTTTCATTCCTGGGCTCCGTTGCCCACTATGACCATGACGGCTGCCCGTGTGCCGAAGGCAGAGGCTGAGCCAGGTTCTGCCCATGTGTACCCCGCCGCAGGCTTTCCAGGGAGCAGAACTCAGAGTCGGTCCCATCCTCGCGGCCCCCGGTGGCACAAGAGGCTGCTCCCTCCCCACCACAACCTTCGCAAGGAAGGCCCGGTCTGATGAATTTAAGGAGGGTTCTGGAACAATAAGGGGGGGCCGACCCAAAGGTCTCTTTATATGGACCACCTGCCCTTTTCCTGTGGCTCTCTGTGAGTCTTCTCCGCGGGAAGCTAAGCAGGCAGCTCCCAAGTCATTTATCAAGCATCAAATTACCCAGCTGAGCTGAACTATCATGCATGTAAATTTTCATGCAAATATCTTACATGAAAATTAGCATAAACTCTCACATTCTTAAAATGAAATGTGGGTAATTGGCTTTTTGCAGATAAAATCTCTTCAGTGTGAACTTTCCTTTCGCAAGCATTAAACACTGTGCTGAGCAAATCAAACAGGATCATTTGGGTAAATTGAAGGGTGAGTTTAGTCAGAATGCAGATCTGCCAAGGCGCCATTCTGAGGAGACCCTTTCTGCCCTTGTAATCTGAGGGGTGTTCATTTGGAGCGATTTGCAGTCATAATCACCATTAGTATCACCCACAATGGGTACCACCCTCAAAGCCACTTTTCTTGGCCAGCGTGACACCGACTTCCCTGATATTTTTTAATGCATGTTTGCATGTGCACATGTACGGATATGTGTATAGAGGCCAGAAGCAACCTCAGGGAGGCAACACCACCCTTTCTTCAGACAGGGTCTGTTACCGAACTGGAGTTTACCAATTAGGCTAGGCTGGTGGCCAGCCAGCCTCAGGATCCCCGTCTCTGCCCCCCACCCCCATTGCGGAGATGACAGGCATATTTTTATGGTGGGTTTTAGGGATCCAACTCAGGTCTTCATGTTTGGACAGTAAGTCTTTACTGGTGGAGCTATCTCCCCAGTCTTTGCCACCGTGCTTTCAAGGGTCCCATGGTCAGGGGGAAGTCCACCCACCTCCCCAGCAGCCCTCACTCGCCTCTATCAACTCCATCCCTCCTCATTCCCTTGAGGACCTAGAGAATCTAACTGCCGGCAGAGGCCCTCCCTGGGCTGCGATTTCTGTCATCCTGGGCTACAGCCACAACAAGCCATTGGTTGGGGACAGGCATCCTCGTCCACACTGCTACCTGGGAGGACGGACAAGGACTCCCTCCCTGCAGCCTGCATTCCAAGAAGCAGTGTGGGGCAGAGGCCTTGGGAGCCCTCACAGACACTCACTTCCTAACCCACCCCGGTTGATAAAGGAGGACCTGTCTAGGTGTGGAGCCTGGTGCAGCCAGGGAAACAGGGAGGCAGCTAGGGCCGGGGAGGGTCAGGAAGAGTGCTTGAACTAGGTCCTCTGGGACTCAAAATTAAGATTCTGGGATCCTTCCAGCAACACTTCTCCAGCTCTGTCAGAGCACCTAGGTTGGAGAGGGGGGGCTGGTAGGGCAGGTGGCTGGCTCCAAGTCAAGTTCCTAATCCTGGATTTCTGGGGATGGAGCCGAAAGATTCACATCCCTTAACCTGTGTTGGTGAACAGCTGCTGCTGGGCAGGACTCTGTTCTGAAAACTGCTGGTGGGGAGAATACAGAGGCAGAGACGGCCCAATACAGGCAGGGGTCAGAGGTTAGGGTAATGGAAACCCAGCCCTGCCACATCCTGCTGTGTGACCTAGAGCAGGTTACTAAACTTCTCTGTGCTTCTGTCCCTCATCTGCCACATGGAGCAGGGACAGTAGTTGTACTTGAGAACTGTATCAAGCACAGGAGAGATGACGACTGGTGTACCCAGAACGCCCCAGTATGGTGCACACAATGCCCTAGAGTGAAGCAACGGAACACCTGGAATGGAGCACACGGATCGCCCCAGAGTGGTGCACACGGAACACCGCTGGCTGGCGCCCCGGCAGTTGTGTCTGTGACCCCGGGCCCTTTCAGGGTCGAGGACACTTTACCAAATTCTTCCACTCAGTCTTCAAAGTGAGTCTCTGAGGCAGAGGCTAGTAACAGGCCCACTTGGCAGAGGAGGAGACCTGCTCAGAGGGACTGAGTCACTTGCCAAGGTCACACAGCAATGGGGTTTGAACCAAGCCCAGCTGCAACCTCATTGCCTGCCTACTGTTCTCTTCAGAGCCGCGGAACTGAGCTACCTCAGCCTGGCTGAGCATGAACGAGAGGGTCCCCCCAGGTCTTGAAGCCCTCAGGACTGTTTACTCTTCCAAGTGCGTCAGGGTCTCAGGAGTTTCCCTGCCCCTCCGGAGCTGTTCAGCACCATACCACAGCTAGCAGCCTCATGAGGCTCTTGGTCAGTGTTGGAAGAAACCCTACCTCCCAGGCTGGAGTGATGGCTGGGCGGTCAAAATGCCCACGGAGCAAGCAAAGAGACCTGGGATCAGATACCCAAACCCACATGAAAAATCAGGCAGGTGGGACAGCCCATCTGTATTCCAGCCAGGGAAGGTAAAGACTAGGAAACCCAGAGCAGCCCTATCAGCAAGCTCTGGGTTTGATTAGAGACTCTGTCTCAAAAATAATAAGGTGGAAAGGTGACCAAAGATGATCTCCAGCTTCAATTTTGGGCCACTACATTCAAAGGGAGAAAGAGAGAGAGAGAACTGAATGGCTGGAGCCGGCTGCCTTGACTGACGGGGCAAGTGGTTCTCCTTAGCTAGCCAGCTGGAGCCTCACTCATAGGGCCATTGTGGGGAGACATGAGTTCTCTCCTTCCATTTCGCCTGCTCAACAGCCTTCTTGGAAAACTCCTCATCTGTGTGCTGGTCACTTGCTTCTGCTGCAGACACTGCCTGCCTCCCAGGGGACCCCAGGCGTCAGGGAGGTCTGAGGCTAGAGTGACGAACCTGAGCCCAGAAACGTTAGAACCCCCATAGGTTGCCAGGGCAGTGGCTGGCGCTAACTAGACTCTTGGTAATCCCGGCCTGAACAATAGACTCGCCGGGAGTGAACCAGATGTAAAGACAGGATTTGCACTCAGGACTGCTGCTGTGTACCGCTGGAAGACAGCGAGGACTGAATGCTGAACTTGGTGTCTCTGAAGCCTGCTGTTAGCTCAGAGGACGTACTATCCAGAGTCAGTAATTAACCAACACTCCAGTTTCACACTGCCCAGAGATTCTGACAAACCTGATAACCATAAAAAAAAAAAGTTTCTTCATTCCATCCACATACACCCTCACAAACACACACAACTCTAAGCTACAAAAGCTGGGCCAAAATCCCCACCCGCACGTTCTCCCCGCCAGACTCATTGTCACTCTGGCCATTGGAGTTGCGGACGAACTTCCCGGGCTTGAATAAAAGCCTGCTTTTGCTGTTGAGGTCGGGCTTCCTGATTATTTTTCAGCCTTAATCCCTGATAATATTTCATTTCAAACCTCTCCGAGCCTCTCCAAGCTGCTGGGAGGATGGGCTGAGATCACGCAGGCAGACGGAGAGCTTCACACAGTGCCCAGGACGGCAACGGCACCGTAAGGAAGGGATGCTGCTTCTTTCTGTCTAGAAGGTTCCGTCCAGTCCCCCACCCAAACCTGGCACCATCCAGACCTTGCCGTGCACACTGGGCAGCCGTGGGCGTGTCTACAGAGAAGGCTCGGAGACGCAAGGCACTTGGAGCCTACCTGGGCTCAAAAAGTCCCCTTCCCTGTGCCCCGGGGTCCAGTCACGTGTTCATGGGATCCTGCCGCCCTGTCCTGCCCTGTGAAGAGCATGCAGAGTAATGAAGTGGGAGGCTATGCAGGGCGAAGCTGCCCAGACGGATCCCAGCTCCACTCCTCCCTGCAGCGTGCTCCCCCACACCAGACCCCCAAGCCCTCCTTTCAAGACCCCTGCAGACAAGACCCTGGCCAGTCAGTGCCCTGGATCTCTGATGAGCCACGATGCTCAGACGTTGCCTGTGTCCAGTCCAGACCTGTCTCATTGCCCCTTGGGGCCTGAGGGGCCCCATGGTGACAATCCTCCCACTCGGCCCCAAGACTCATAGATCGGCAAGAACAGAGCGTCTCCAGAGCTGTCCCCTCCCACCGGTAAGAAACGGGGCCAGACCTGTTGCCAGAGTAACCATTCAAACCATCCATTTGAGGAAGTCAGACATCCTGTTTGTGCCAATTAATGTGAGCTCTTGGCTGCAGAGGGTACTGGGGGGCTCCGTCACGAAGCCCAGCACCCCACGGCTAGTCAGCCCGTCTTGAAACCGCAGGGGGAAAGCTAAGGAGCGGCAGTGTGAAGTCAAACCGGGTCGCGCGTGCCAGGCCTGCTGGACCCCGCAGAGCGCTCGGCTCCTTCCCCGCCTTCAAGGACTGTGTCCGGCGTACCTGCCACTGCGTCCCCACCGGCCCTGACCCAAGACCTCCTCCACAGAGGGCGCACAGGTCCCGGTGTCAGAACTGAATAAAAGAACAAAAGGTCACTAAAATCAGGATGCTAATTTTAGTCTTCAGATGAGAAAAGCTAAAATGACAGAGGAACGCTCTTCGGCCAGGTGCGGGGTGGTACCTGCCAACCATCTCGGCATTCAGGAGGGAGACGGGAGGATGGAGTTCAAAGCCGGCCTGGTTGACCCGAGACCCCCGTCTCAAAATACAACAAACTAGTCTTTGATTGGACAATGCAAACACTAGACCCTGAGAGCCCATCTAGCTTTGTGTTCCGTACGATGCGCCTGCCACGCACATCTGGATACTAGAAGCGTGGTGCTGAAGAGCGGGTGTCTGGCTTGAGGCACATATGTAGAACCAGAATCTTGGCAGGGGGGCAGTGACAAGATCCCTCAGTGGCAGTTCTGCACACAAGTCCAGAAGCCCACTCGTCTTGCCAGGGAGAATACCATGCACACGGCTGGCCAGGGTCCCAGGCAGACAAAGGCCAAACCCCGCCCCCCCCCACTAGTAAATGCTGCTGTGGCTGAACAGAACAGCTGGGCAGACTGGACCTTGATTTGTGGGGGGCTCTGGACTGTTTCAGTAAGAGGGTCTCACATGCTGCTGGGGAACTCTGGCTTCTGCCAGCAAGCTCTCTGGCCAGCGATACAGTTGCTGGCCACAAGGGCATTTCCGTGGATGGAATGTTAAGGGAGAAGCGTGGCCCCTCTTAGGGGGCCGGCTTGGCCACTTGCTGGCTGTGAGACACTAGCCACCTTCCCGGTTCTCACTCAGCTGAAGGACTTGCTCCCAGATGTGACTTTCCAGATGTGCGGTATGAACTAACACCAAGTACAGAGCCACTGGCATTAGACCTGGTCCCTGGGGACTCTGGATGCCAGGGAACTGCTCTGAATGGGACGACATCCATCTGAAAACTGGAGCTGCAAAGGTCAGCAACTTCCCCCACGAAACTTAGAAATGAAGCATTTGGCTCACAGTTGGATGGCGGAAACAATAATGACAAGCCAATGCCTGCACCCAAGGACGGTTGTCAAAGACTGCGGCCTTGGACGAAGCCTAGGCAGAGCTGTAACACAGTGTGGGTGCTTTGGATTACCATGGAGATTCGCCTAATCCAATACACAGAGGCTGCTCTAGCTCAGTAACTGCTTATTGAGTTAAAAGAAAGCAAACATCTAATTTTAGCCTCAAAAGAGAAAGTTTAAAAGCAATGTGAATAAGGGCCATGGCGAGACAGCATAATTGCTTTTTCCACACTTACTGCCAACTGCTGTCCTCTGGTTGTAGTTACAATCACTTTCTGCCTGTCCCTATGGGACATGTCTCTGTGCACGTGGGGATGGAGGATGGAGTCACACTACGGAGGCCCCGGCTCTAAGCTCTTAGTTCCATCCAACGTTAAATGCTGGTGTAGCAGTTTGCCTGCATGGTCGCTGATAAAATCATCATCAAACTTAAGGGAACAAGGGGTTTATTGTCTCTTACAATTGTCCGGTTACAGTTCTCAGTCCAGCTTGACAGGAGAGCTCACACCAACACCAGGGACAAGGGAACTGGCCACACCATCTCTACATAATAGCCGAGAGAGGACAATCCTTACTTTGCCAGATCAGCATGTCTAGCCAAGTGTACACAAGGATGCCAACTCTCTCAACCAGCTCTCTGTATTTTATTCCAGGGCCTAGTCCCACCTACCTGGGCCTTCCCCATCAGCCAGATAATCTCCTGCGGGTTTGCTCTGGGCTTCATTCAACCACTAATTCTCTACAAATGTGCCCAGAGCTCAAACTCTCACCTATCAAGTTGACACCTGTGCCCAACCGTGACAGCTGGGAAGGTCACTAATGATGCCTAGTACTTGCTCCCGGCTCTTGGGCCCTCTGGGCCGTCACCTGGGGATGTGGATCATAGTGCTGCCAGGCCTAGGGGTGGAACAATATGAGGAGGGACAATATGAGGAGGGACATGGAGCAGAACTTATCACCAGTGGCCTCCTGGTGCCACCAGCACACTAAAAGCCCCCATGGAGTCAGATGCCCGGGCTTAGCCCCTGAGACAGCTCAGATGGCAAACGAAGCCAGCCGCAGCCCCACCACGCAGCAGTGCGGGGACTTGTGACGGTTGTAAGAATGATCTGGTAACCATGCAGGGTGGGCGTCGAGGGCTCCCATGGAGAAAACAGCATCCTGCTCAGGACACAGGGCTGGGGCCACCACCCCTCCCTGGATCATGCAGCTGGTACGAGCAGCCCACCCTGGTCATTACAGTTTGCCGTGCTGGGCAAGGAGCCCACTCGCCTCTGTCACCTGCCGCCTCTGGGTGTCCCCAGGCTGGCCTGGCCCCTGACCTGCACAGCGTGACTAGTCCTCCAGCAGTCTGGGAGGCCCCACACTGTGGGCCAAGGCTACAGGGCAGCCCGCTGGGCACTGCTGTGGTGGCGGCGGCCAAAACACAACTGCTGTTGCCTGGAGATTGGAAATGCAGTTTTCACCTTGTCAGACAGCAGGGCAAAAGCAATTTACAGATGGCTGCCCGGACGCAAGGTGCAGTTAGAAGTGTTTGGCAGTTCATTAAACACCATGGACCTGGGCTTCGAGACGTGACCACAACTGGGCATCGCTGTTTGTTCACCTGGACAGTCGGCTTCAGACACAGCGGGGGCCAAATGAGATGCCCGAGTCTCTGTCGGTGGGTGATCAAGGATGGGGGCTTCTAGGGATCAGTCTCCGAGCACTCATTCCTGGGAACTGTGGGCTGGTGAGGGATATGATTCTATGGCTGGACCCGCTCATGTCCAGTATAACGGTTACTCTTAATTATTGCTGGGAGAGAGCACCCAAAGTCAAATAGCTCAAGAGAGAAAAGGAAATTTATTCACCTTAGAGTTCCGGGGGACATATAGTCTTTCCTGGTAGAAGTAGCATGGCTGGCTGGCTGAAGCTGGAGACAGGCTACGTCACACCTATCCAAGGCTTCCTGGAGTCTTTCTTCTTCTTCTTCCCAGTCTTCTGTTTTGTGGTTCCTTTTATACGGAACTGGGAGGTTCCAATGAGATCTCGGGAGGTTCCCATCCAACCTAGAGCTGATCTTTGTAGTATCCAGACAATCTCTTCAGGTGGTCTCAGCTGATCTTAGTTGATGCCAGGTGTGTCAAGTTGACACCCAGGATTAACTATCACATCCAGGCTGTGCTTCTAGCACGGCAGAGTTGCAAGGGTCTTCACAGCAGGCCACGGACTCTGACAGAGACTGATACCATTTCTCATCGGTTGCTAGAAAGGAGGCCCCAAAACTTTGAGCAGGGCCGGTTCCCCTTCTACTTCTCTAGCTAATACCCAGAAGCCAAAAGCCTCTACATGCTCCTGAGCATCCCTGCCTCTATAAAAGGTGCCAATTAAGTCTTGTCTTTACAGCTCATCCAGCCTCAGAATTTTGTTCCTGCCGCACGAAGTGGGCTGATAGAGTCCAACAGGACAGAAGGCACCTGCTTGAGTGGATCTCAGGAAATCCACATGGCATGAGAACTTCCTAAAGCGGTCCTCTGACCTCCGCCCATGCGCCATGGCATGAATGTGTATTCCCCACCCCTCCAGGCAAGTATGTTTTATAAATAAAATATAAACGTCTTGTAAAAAGTACTCCACAGTGGATGACGAAGACTCTACTTACAGGGTGTATATGAAAAGCAGGAGCCTCTAGGCATGGGGCCTCCAAGCAATAAAAACTCAACCTCATCTCTCAAGGGGGTGGGGAGGACGGCCACCAAGAACAAAGCCTTCCACTGAGCCAGCCCAGGCAGAACTGGCGTCTCTGCTCTTGGCAAGGGCTGGATTCTGCCTTCCCCAGTTCCTAACACAACTGACATCCTGACTACGGCTCCAGGAGAGGGAAGAATTGACTTGGTTCCCACGCTGAGGGAGTCAGGCCCCCTATGACCACCATGAATGGGAGGGAAATGCGGCCGAGCAAATGCCACAAGGAGCAACTGCGGCTGTGCACATCCCACTGTCAGGCCTCTGTCATGGCCCCATTTCTTCTTTTTTTTTTTTTTAATTTTTAAAATTTATTTATTCAATTGTGCGTGTGTATGTAGGTGTGTGCATGTGTGTGTGTGTGTGTGTGTGTGTGTGTGTAGAACCACGGACGAATTCGGGAATTCCACCTCCTCCTTGTTTACTCTGCCCCAGGACTCACAGGTTCTGCTCTACCAGAACCTGGAAATGCAGGCCGACCCCCCTCCTCCCCCCCCCCCCCCCGCTTCCGCAGGCGTCTATACGTGGGGTCTAGGATCCGAACTCAGGACCTTCCGCCTGCAAGGCAGAGGCTTAACCCCTGAGCCACCTCTCCAGCCCCCCATTTCTTCTTAAAACGTAAGGACACAGGAGTCAGGGACTCAGTGGTGACTATGGAGTCAGGACTCCCAGTGCTCCGCAGGTGGCTTGACCTTGGGCTGCCTGCATCTCTCCCCCCTGCTCAGCGACGACTAGTGGTCCTCTCCTGGTGGTCCTACTCTCCTGGTTCTATTGGAAGGGCAGGCACTGCGGCTGAGGGGGTCTTCAGCCCCTGCAAGACCCTGCGCTGGCAGATCTGCTGAATGCCTCCACATACTCTGCAAAGTCTGGAGCAGCTGCGCGTGCTAGGGCTCTTAGCTGGGACGGACTGCAAGCCCAGAGCTCGGGGCAGTGCTGAGCCAGATGGTTCACAACTCGACTATTGCTGTTTGCCCACGAGACCGAGTTCACAGGCTGAGCTCCCCTGCCACGCAGGTAACTGGGCCACCGTGGTATACACCTGCTCTGCGGACACAGGGCACTTCCAGTCACCCGCTGTCCAGGGGCTGTGCCATTGGTGTGCCTCGAAGCCCTGTGCCAACATGGGCAGTGTGGGTCGCAGCTGGGTGAACTTCACTTCTCACTGGGAACGACCTAGCTCACTGGAATGGGGGAGTGGACGTGTCCCTGGAGAGGCAGCAGGTGGGCGGGCTCTGTGCACGGCGAGAGATCAATAGGCAGCAGGGGAGAGGTGGCGGCTGTTCTGAGCTCGCAAGGCTGAGGAAGCGAGAGGAAAGGAGGTGTCAGGGCCTCCAGTTTTACAGCAGAGGAAAATTAAGGCTCAGAAATTACTTGCACAGAGACCCTGCTGTAAGTCCAGACTAGCTGACCCCAGACATCCAGGCCTGAAGCTGGCATTCAGCTGCCACAGAAGCTTCCCAGAAGCTCCCAGGCAGGTCTCAGCTACACCAGTCGCTCCCTCCCTCCACCCGTGTGTCTCCTGCCTACAAGGGCTCATCCAGGGCAGTGGCCTGGTCCCACGGGGCTTGCCTGTCCAGAGTAGCCTGGTACCGAGTCCCTTGAAATGCATTTGCAGCCAATCCTTCCCAGCACCTATCTTGCCCTTGGAGTTTGTTTTCGTTCCCAGGCCCTCTGCACCTGTCAGCCAGCTCTGGGGCGAAAGCGATTTCATGCTCTCGGGCTTTTGATGTTCTGATTTCCAAACGGGCTGGAGCCTTTCATCTTCGCCCAGCTGTACGTGTCACTGGGAGCAATTCTCGACCCGTCACCCAGGCACTGGTGTGGTCTGACATTTTCAGTGGCCTTGGGAACTGCAAGTCTGTGGGAGAATTGTCACACAGGTCACTGCTGAACAGCTGAGCGGAGCGCGAGAAGCCGAAGAGGGGGTGCCCCTATGCTGGGGAATCCCCACAGCCAAGTGAAATTAGACACCACGGGCTACAAATGCTCTTTTTCCCTGACCAGACACAGAGACATCACAGGAATGTTAACTCGGCAACCTGTGATGGGAGGTCAAAGGTCAACTGTGAAGGCACATGGTAATGGTGTTCACCAGCTGGCCTGGCACATGCCAACCAACTTAGACGACCTCAGAACTAGTGGCCATTCTATTCTCCTTCCTGGTTACTTTGAGGGTGTCATGCAGCTCAGCCCCTGTTCATTTCAATGGACAGAAAAGGAACCCAGTTAGGAGGACCGAGGAGTTTTGCTGCTGTTACAGAGATGGACAGCTCAACCAGCCAATGGTAGGCCCTGGGGGGAACGGATGGAGGAGGCAGCCAACACATGGAGTTTGTTACTCAGGTTTCTGCTGCTGTGATAAAACACCTGAGACGAAAACTTCAGGGAAGAAAAAAAGATTCTGCTCATGATTTCAGAGGTACGGGCCGAGTGTGGCCCAGGGCAGCTCACGGTTGGGAAGGTGGAAGCTGAGAGGCGCTGTCTGGGCTTTTCCCGTCTCCTCTTGCTCCTCTAGGCCCCAAGCCTCCGGGACGGTGCTGCCCTCACTCCTCAGGGCAGTTGTAGGTCTTAGCAAATCATCCCAGAGGCGTCTGCTACTTCCTCCATTGAACTGGCAGTCAAGCCTGACCGCCACACCTCGGCTGGCCTGGCACAAGGTTGGCAGCGGCCCATGTCCTTGAGGATGCCAATTAATGTCTATCTTTATCAACCCTGGACTTGCCTGACTGGGAACTTCTGCCGGGTGGTAAGCTGCCCTTTCCTTTACACCATGAGCTCTGCAGCCAGCACGATGACCCGCTGAGGGCGAAGCATGAGTTACACGTTTGCCAATAAAGGAGCCTCGGCAGGATGGAGTAGGCTCGACCCCACCAAAGGGTTCAGGCAGCCCACACAGGACCCTTAGAGGGCTGGCGTGAGCCCCTCAATGCCAGGGCATGGACGGTACCACTCACCTCCAGAATGCACACTCTGTGCCAACTGGCCATGCAGACCTTAAGATCCTCTGTAGAGCGTGCTGGCCAGTGTGTGTAAAGACATAAAAAAACTTAACACCCCCCCCCCCGAGGCAGAAGCTTGCTAATTATCTCCAACAATATCCTAAAGATACTGTCAAACCTAGAAGTAGTCACATACTTAATATTGTTTAAAAGAAGTTTGATGAAAAAAAAAGTTTGATGACTTTTGCCAATGGCAAGAAGTGTTTGTAAATAATTTCCAATTTAGAAAGTGTTTCCTTTAAAAAACAACAATAACCAAAATAGGCTGCACCTGACTTGCAGAAGTAGGTAATACTAACACAGATTAATAAAGTGGCATCTTCTCCCAAAGAAATTCCCATTATGAGCACTTTGAACTGTAAGCCACGTCTCCAACTTTATGAAAATATGTTGTAAAGAACTACGACCCATAACAAAACACACACTAAAAGCCCAGGAAATCTCAAACCAAATTTCAAGAAGTTCTGAACCCATATGATAACAAAGGTGAAAATTCAGTGTTCTTAAGTGGTCAGCAAAAACAGACTACTCACACTGAGGAAGAGGGACATTTATTATATATGAGCCTGAGGAACTCTCTGCAAACTTGGTGGGCCCCAAAACCCCTAGTAAGCACAGCTGTAGACACCCAGAAATAACAAGGATGCAGGCCCCCCTTTTTTTCAGTTACAAAAAAGGCACCAAGGAGCCCCTAAGCCAAGCATCAAAATAAACCAGAACATCAAAGGAGATGTCTACACAACGTGATAAAAGTAGGAGTTTGGAAAATATAGACGGGCCAAGCATGTAGCTCAGCCTGAGAGACCTCCGAATTATATTTCAGCCTGTATTAAAAAAACAAAACCTTCAAAAGTGGAAAAACCATTTTTTAATTACACGGCTCTCAACAAACAAAAAGCTTTAGAAGAGATGGTTTAGACAAACACTACTGTTACCAATAAGAGTTGAGAACATTTTAGCTCATCTTTTGTTCCATTTCTTCAGTCTTGGACACGTAAAACATTCATTCAGAAAAGCGCCCAGCCATCCTCTGGGTGAGGTGCTGAGGCAGGTGCCCATCGTTGCTTGTGTATCTGAAATCTGGACACTCAATCCTAAGGAAAAGATCGGCTTCTCTTTCTTGGACATGTCTTTATAAGCTTAATTTTCAGTTCATATGGGATGTCTTTGGTAAATGGTCTGATAGGAATCAATTTAATTTTCTCCAGTGATTCCCACAATTTTCCCTGAATGATGTATCATAACCAGGATGTCTTAAAAACCACTGATAACGTGCTCTGGAGTCTTCTGGGTCATTTTTGCATTTTAGCTGTTTTTCTTTAACCTGTGTGTGTACACCAGTGGAATTTTTAAGTTGAATTGTACCTTTGAAACATGTACAGCTCTATCTAGCATGGATGCTCCTTCAATTTTCTTTTCTTCTTTCAATGACCATTTTCTTATTTCCATCTGTTTCTATTTGCATATAAGGTTTTTTGTTTCCAAGATAATTTTAATAGTTTTTTCTTATGAATCGATTCCAAATACATTAGTGATCAACCATTGTTTTCTTTTTTTCTTTTTTTCTTATTTATTCAATTGTGCATGTGTGTATGTGTGTGTGTTTATGTATGTGTGTGTGTGTAGAACCACGGGCGAATTCGGGAACCACCATGGACGCCTCCACCTCCTCGTTTACTCTGCCCCGGGATTCACAGGCTCCGCCCTACCAGGACCTGAAACACAGGCCGCCCCCGCTTCCGCCCGGCGTCTATACGTGGGGTTTAGGATCCGTCTATATGTGGGGTCTAGGATCCAAACTCAGGACCTTCTGCCTGCAAGGCAGAGGCTTAACCCCTGAGCCACCTCCCCAGCCCCATACCATTGTTTTCTTAACCTTTGTCACTGGCAATCAACTCTAGGATCTACATAGGGTACTAACAATTTGCTGTGGGCAAATGGGTTTTAAATTAACTTATAAACCATAGGCTTTTTTGGCCTTTGACTGGCTTTGAGTAAGTTCACACCTTAATTAAAGGAAGCAGTGTGTCTAGAACAGTCCTTACCAGGTGGTTCCCGGTTCTTCCACCAGGAAGGCCAGTGACTGACGCTAATCTTCAGCTTCACTCCTTGTGTCCGAATGAGCAGCACAGAGCAGTAGTCATCTCCTGTCTTTGAATTTTACATGCAGGAACTCAAGAGGACTCTGCTCCTTTGATCTTCTCTTTCATGCATGTGATTTCTGAAGTCCGTCCAACTGACACCTGTGGCCGTTGGACGACGTTTCCTGCTGTCAGACGTCCACTGCTCAGTATAGACTCCGGTTATCCACTGGGCTATGGACAGGCATTTGGCTCTTTCCTTTTTCTTTTCTTCTACGTGCTGGAGACTACCTGTGGCCCTGCACGTGGACACACGCCACCACTGAGCTACACTTCCTCTCAGCTCCCTTCCTTCCCCGGGGTTATGACCACCTGGAACTCACTCATTGAGGTATCTAAGTAAACAGCTCCCAGCTTCCATGACACAGTTTGCCTACATGGTAATGCCCACTGCTCCTGGGAGCTGTGTCAGTTCTTTTTTTATATATCTTGGGACATATTACCAAACTCTAGTAATAAGAAAGTTTCTAGGTGTCATATTCTGGCTTTTTGTCACTAGCAATTTGGGAAAAGGAAACTTAATATAGGAAAAAATTCCAAGCAGTGACATATCCAAAATCTGGATCAGCGGACTCTATGCACAGTATTCTTTTTTTTTTTTTTTTTTAAGGAATTCAAAATTTTAGAATGCTGGATTACTAAAAAGCCCCATCAAGGTTGAAATTCTCAGTTGATTCTAACAGAACAGTTTTGCACTTGAATGAGGGAGATTACTCTGAAGGAACAGATGAATTAGACAACACCTTACTTGGTTGGGAGAAAACCTAAAAGCGAAACTGTCCAGTTATTCACACGCAAAACAGGAAAGACAAACTGAATGTTTGTAGAAAAGAGAAAGTCACATGGCACCATGGAGCACAGTCAGAAAAAAAAAAAGACGTGGTAGAAACACTGTGGAAAAGAAACACTGTGGAAAAAGGTTGGTAAAAACACTGCGGAAAGAGGGTGATAGAAACATTGCGGGAAAGGCCACTTCTGAAAACAGGCATGGTGGCCAGCTTGGGCTATAGAGTAACCCTGTCAAGAGAGGCGCGAATGTTAGAAGAGGGGAAGAGAAGGAAAGGAACATGGAAAGAAAACAAGAGAAACCACAAAACTTGTGAAATAAGTGGGACAGTTAACCAAAACCAAAGCTCATGAAGAAGTGTGACAGAGTCCACTACTTGGCAAATTACAAAGAAAGAAAGAAAAAGAACTGAGCAGAGATACCATGAGTGTCTAATGACACGAGTAGATAATGACAGTTATTAAACAAATGCCCCAGTGCCAGCCGTGGCACCCCTCCTAGGAGCCCCTTAGATCCTAAAAACAATACAGGCGGCTGCCCCTGCTCTTGGTTGCCCACCGGGACAGAAATGGGCAGATCCTGTTTTCAAAGACTCCACCTACTCGGCCTGCAGACCAGAAGTCAAGCTGGGACTGAGCTGGAAGGGCCTTCTCTGCTGGCCGCCACGTAGGTTGCTGGAGGAGAACAGTCATCAAGAATCTTACCCAGCTGTGAATCCGAGAGCCACAGCACCAACCTGCCAGGCAAGATGTGCCTAGTGGTGCAACAGTGGTGTATCTGTTGTGGCGGCAACCAACGGATTTCTGGTTAGATTTGCAACCTGCTCCGAAGGAGGAAATTCGTGGCTGGAGCCAATATAAGAAGCCACAGTCTGAGGCTGAGGTGACCATAAGCCCTGGGGAAGCCTACTACTGCTGCTTTCACAAACACGCATGCTGTCACACCGCCTTCTAAATACTTAATGTTTGTACTCACAGGTCACTCAGTCAGAGAAGCCTGTTTGCAGTGGACTGTGGCTAATGCAGAGACTCATAATTTGCATTCACAAGCTCACGGCAACTGTGGTTATCATGCACCATCTATACAGGACAAGGCCTGTCCATACTCCATAATGGATGAGGGAGGGCTTGGGAGGCCCTGCTCCTTTCTGAAGAGCTGCTGAAAGCTAATGATTGCTGGGAGCCACTTCTACAGTAGTGTAGCCACTCGCAGACTGCCCATGCTCCAGTTAACAGCCTTCCATCCATGCTTATGCAAGCAATCCTAATTTAACTCAGCAGGTCACAGAAAATAAGTAAAAGATGTAAAAGTAGGAGAACTTTTGGGAAGAAGTTCAGTGGAAGTGGGAGGGGGAGGAATAGGAAAAGGAAATATGGTGGAAACAAAATATATCACATGCATATATGAAACTTGTCAAAAAAATTAAAAAGTTCGGGGCTGGAGAGGTGGCTCAGGGGTTAAGCCTCTGTCTTGCAGGTGGAAGGTCCTGAGTTCGGATCCTAGACCGCACGCCGGGCGGAAGCAGGGACGGCCTGCGTTTCTGGTTCTGGTAGGGCGGAGCCTGTGAATCTCTGGGGGCAGAGTAAACAAGGAGGAGGTGGAGGCGGTCCATGGTGGTTCCCGAATTCGCCCATGGTTCTACACACACACACACACATACATACCTACACACGCGCACATACACACACACACAATTGAATAAAAAAAAATTAAGTTCAAAAACACTATAAAGTTGCAAAGTGTCAGTCTTGATACTAGGTAATCAGAAGCTTATTACTAACACAACACACAGCAACACAACACAATGAATCACAGAGACATAGTACACTTCACATAAAACCTCCTAAGTCAGTTTTGATTAATGGTTCATAAAAGAACTGCAGGAGTGTTGGAAGACATTTAGACGTACATGTACTACTTATGATCTTAGCATGTGTAAGCACATGCAGTGCTACGTGATCACTGATGTAGAGGTCAAAACTGACACTGCAGGCTGAGTGTTGATGGCCCCACACTGTGAACACCATGTAGGCACCTTATAACACATTGGCCGTAAAACCAAACATCTGTCTTAGTAATATGACCGTGAGGGACAACTGCACAAAATTTAGAACAAAACAAGTTTATGGTATCTATACAAGATTTATTTCTCATTAACCACAATGTTTTAGAGTGAGTGCTAACACTCTAATACAGAGGACTGATTCAAAACCCACCAAGGGTTTACGAGCCCAAGTCAGTGGCTTTGTATCCCAGGTCAGTAAGAGCTTCTGTCTTCCTCCAGCTAATTAATGAGTTGGGAGGAGCATGGTGCTGGGCTTGCCGCCCTCCTGACTTCACCGCTTCACCCTGGCTCTGGCTGTGCTGGCGGGAACACAAACCTGCCTTCTAAATACAGAGGAGATTCCAGCTTCTAGCCATAGTTCCCCACCACTTCACCTTTAAGTAATTTCTCAATTGCATACAGTAGCACTGACAAACAGGACTAGTAAGAGCCAAGGAAATAGCTTCGGCCTAACAAAACATACTCTTCCAAGAGAATGTTCAATCTCAGTACATTTAGCGTACAGTCACAACTACAAAATGACACGTGAGAACCTACGCACAACATGTACTTTCCCCAACTACAGAACTCAATCCAAGAGCCACAATCCAAGTCCTACAGAGTTGTAATCCACTAGCTTTTTCTAACAGCGGCATCCAGTCTGAATGCAGAAAATCTCACCCAGCAGGGGCTTGGCAAGAACGGGGAAAGAGCAGTTCTGACTAGCGCTTCTTCCGTTCACCATCCACACAGGCATCCAGTGGATGTGCCCACGCCACCAGAAGGCGACAGTGGGGGTCAGACAGTGCAGGAGCATTTCCCCTGAGAAAGAGCCGAGTTCTCAGGTAGTCTGGGCTCAGAAACTGAGGCAAATTTCAACAGGGAAGCGAAAGTGATAGTAGGACAATCATGTTTTCACGAACTCCAACAACCTCTGCTGTAACTGCCAATAAAGTAAACACCACTTTACACGACCTTACTGAAAACAGTCATCACAACCAAAAGGCCCTCTAAACCTCTTCCAGGCATCAGGAAAGGCTTTCGTGTTCTGACCTTGAAGTCTAGCATTTCCTCAAGAGGCCTAGGACTTGGATGAAGGCGAACACAACATTCCAAGCTAAAAGCTAAAGGACACACCATACAAAAATCAACTCAAAGTGTCCTAACACTGAATCATGTGAAATTTTTGTTTTGATTTTTTATGTTTTTAATATCTCAGATTAGTGTGTATTTATATAATGCTTAGTTCAATAATAGCTGCTTCATAAGCAACTGAATTTTTAGCTCCAGGGCAATGCCTTTTGCATAACCACCATGGAGATAATTAACTGCTACAGGTAGTCTCAATGACAGCACGACAGGGGGCTCCGAAGGGTATTTAAATGCTATGACACAAGTGCACCTGCCCACCTCAACTGCAGGGGTTCACTGGATCTCTGCTGCTGTTGCTGGTAGGTATATGGGCCACTCTGAAGTTATTCTTTTGTGCTGAGAACCTTCAATTCTGTGTAGTCAGTACAGAGCACCGTGAGGCAATGCATGTGCAAACTCTTCCTGAGGAATGCTTTATGTGTGCAAATTTGCAACCCAACAGAGAACAAGGCAGATCTGTGCACTAGTTGTGTGTGTGTGGGGGGGGGTTTACAGTGATCAAGCAGGTCTGCACACAGTGGGTGTATGCAGTGGCTGGGCAGGTCACAGGGGGATGTGTACAATGTTTGTGGCCAGAATCATCCAGTCCTTGCAAACTCACCTATGCACAAATCAATTAGCAAAAGAGAGAGGGAATGCTAAACATTTGTACAGGGGACCAGAAAAAGTAACTTTCCTGTACAATTTAGCAATGTGCAATTCATGCATTCTGACAGGCGTTCCTTGTCAATAAGCCTGCATGAGCTATTAAGCTAACAACCATTATCATCAAGTTTTGCTTTCTACCCCAACGAAAACAAAGCAGCAATGATTCCTGTTGGGTGGGGGCAGCTGTGACAACAGAGGTGAGGAGACACACTGCTACTGAAGCTAAAGGCCAACCCTCGCAATGTGTAGCAGCTCTCAAAACGACCATCGTCCTACTCTGACAGGCCATTATTTCAAGATGACTGTGTGTCAATCTGTATGAACAATGATTTGGGCTTCTCATGGTCTGATACACAAGTGGTCACTGGCGAGGGTGGAAAACCTGCAGGCTGCACTGGCAAGAACACAAGCACACTCCAGGCAACAACGCTTTCTGGCCATACGCAAACAAGAACTTCAATTCATAAGCAAGCCAAGTTCACCTTAAGTGAGATTTCCAAACTACACGGGGCCTCAAAGGGACCACGATGCTTAATCAGCAGCGGTGAGTACTGAGTGCATGTTCGCCTTCTCCACATGCTTTCTAACAGCTTGGTGGGGCCCTCGGCTCACTTCAGTCACTGTGTAAAAAACTCAAGGCAACTGAATTTTGTAGACTTCCCCTTGCCTGCTTTTTGCTAACACACAATGAATTATAAATCATTTCTCCATTAATGTAACAACATGAAAGCACCCACAGGTGATCCAAATCATAAAATATAGTGCTTTTAGAGGGGAAAGTTTTTTCAGAAGAAAATGTTTTCACCTAGGGAAAATATTGGGGTACATGTGCACACCAAGTTAGCAGGGGCAGGCTGGAGTTCTCTGGGTCAGTCTCACGTGTTGGATGTGGTCTGGGAGCATGAAACCTGTGCTTACTTCACATTCCAGCAAAACTGAGAGGAAACATCCTGTTCTCTTGTCAGACTTCCACTTCTCTATACCTTTCAAAGAGAGCTAGGCAGAGCCTCAGACTCTGGTGAAGAACCAAACACAACTGTTGGTGCGTGAGACAAAATGCAATTTTGCCTTCAATACCAGTGCTACATCCTCCCTATCACACACGGATACCAAACATGGTGTTTACAAGACACAAGACAGACGCTACCTTTTCTTAGTACTTATCATACCCCATGAAATGAGATGGATCACAACTACTACAGTACAGACTGACTATATTTAGTTGTAACAACTATATTGCTCCCCCAGAATGTCACAGTCCCTACTGCTCGCAGGGGGTCATCACCCCTGCATCAGGGCATGATGCACACTACAGAGGTTGGTGAAATGGAGAATGCTCGGTGAGAGTTGAAGCCCAGCAGCCCTGGGGAGCATCAGGTTAACGTCGTCGGCAGGCAGAGTTTCTATTTCTCACTCAATCAGACCCCTTGGTGGGCGAACTTGGGTCCCCGTGGGTTTGACAACACCAGTACACAGCTGCAAAGTGCACAAGCTCAAGGCACAGAGTAGAGACAGTTTTCACTGATGGGGGAGGCTGTGTGGAAGCAGGGTTGGCATTTGCCTTCACAAGACGTTCTAACGCTAAACAAAGACCAATTCTTACTTTAAAATAGGTTGACTCATGGGAGAAATACTGTAATGTAGCCATGTGTGTGGTTTTAAAGCAAAAAGTTATCTTGTCGTGGGAAGTCAATTACGTTTGAAGTACCAGGTCCACAATGAACAAAACAAGTGCGAGAGAGAGAGAGAGAGAGAGAGAGAGAGAGAGAGAGAGAGAGACTTCTGTTCTTCTGTGTCTGGCTGTTGGTGGAGCAGAGGTCGCTCTCCGAGATGTTTCTCCTCATGGGCTCCGCAGATAGCTCATTAGAAGATTGTCCCATTTTAAAATCACCCCCAAGTCTAGCAGCAGTTGTTTTTGTTAGTTTTTGTTTCTGAAAATTACAAACCAAAGTAGAAGTCCGGCATCTTCTGCAGGGACAGCCTGTGGCAGAGCTCCTGAGGGGCACGGGCCCCACTGCACCCCAACAGTTTCTGCAGCTCCAGTGTGGCCTCTTGTGGAGGAAGGGCGTGGACAGTCACTATCTGTACCCCCTGGAGCTTGTACACGCGGACGAGCCGTCTGAAAAAACATCCCAAGAGGAGAGAGCATGAGGTCCACGCAGCCCTGAAGCAGCAGAATTCTGTTTCCAAGCACAGCTCCTCGTCCCCTCCCAACCCCTTAAAGGGGCTTATTTAAGCCTCTTAAAGTCATGTGGTTCTGAGTGAACTGACAGGGGCCGAGGTCATCAGAAACTGGCCTTCGGGCATCAGCTCAGCCTCATGGACATAAAGAATCGGGGAACATCGTGGTGCCTGCTGAAGACCCCCAACTTGCCTTCAGCACGGCCACAGCTCACCGAGGCTCACCTGACCTCCCACGCTGTCATCTAGACTCCCACCAACTCCCACCTGCTCTCCACGCTACTCCAATCCGAACCATCCAAGACGGGAAGAGCATCGCAACTTACTGTAAGCCAGCTCGTCCCCAGGTCTCTTCCGGGACTGATCACCTCTAGGGATAAGAGAAGAAGAGGCAGTCAGCGCAACTGTCTGGGAGCTTGCACAGGAAAACAACAGAAATGATCAAGGTGTAAGACAGTGGAGATTCAGGGAATACTTCAGTTCTAACCCGAATCTGCTTCCAAATTGACAGGAACGAAGTTGAGTCGTTTGTAATTTGTATCTTCTTAGCTATAGGTCAGAATCTTTTAAATACAGCAAGTTGAAAAAAAAGTTCACCTATATGACGCCTTATCTTGACTTCAGCAATCAGGTTCAGATTAAAGAAGGTTCCTGAGGACAAACCCAGGTCCTGCTACCACCACACCCAGTAACCTGTGCATGCTAGAACGTCAAACACACAGGCAATTAAATGTCACTGCCTTAAAGCTCCCAACTAAACCACTCAAAGCCCACGGGCTCTCAGGACCTCGGCGCACCTCAAGAGGGTTTGCAGGTGGAGAAGACGAGACCACACACGTACCAGCCTGGCGCCCTTACACACCTCGACGTTCTAGCTCTAGGGACTCCTACTCTGCAGTTAGGACAGCAGTGGTTCTGACGGGCTAATTCTGAGCACAACACCGAGGTGCAGAGCAATGGTTTCTCATCTCTCCCAGCCCGTCACGCAGGCCTCCTTCGGACAGCACCTCCCTCCCTCTCACTTCTTCCGACCTTTCCTCCAGTCATCTGCTGGTCCTGGTCAGTCTCCTCTGCCACCTCTGCTGGCACCACTGTGTGCCATCTTCTCTTCTGAGCGTACTTCTTCCTTGTCTAGTAGGAACCACAACAAACCTCTAGCTCCTAGTTTCATGCAGCTCTGATTTCTTAATAGCGGAAGACCTACAGGCCTAACAGTCTCGTCTTCATTACATGGGAATTACGGACTTACCACGCCCAGAACACCACAGCACTATAACCACTCCAAATGCTTTTTCCGCAGCCTTCCAGTTCAAACTTCCACTACCCGCCCAGTTCCTGAGACTGCTCATGATTCCTGTCCTATGTTCACTGTAGCATCTGCCCCAAAGGACATGCCAAGTGAACCACTCCCCATCGCACTGTTAAGATCTCAGTCCAGGCCACTGCCATCCTCTGACACCCATGGACACAGGATTATCAGTCCAGGCAAGAGCCACATGGGCACTGGGCAAACTCTTCAGAGCTTTTAATCACAGCTCAAAATCGATTCTGATTACCTGTGGGTGTCAGGTATCTGCCTCTCTGACCTACCTCATTCTACCAGACCCACTACCCTTCAGCTACCTGGCTCTGTCCCTCAGGGCACACCAGCATCCGATTTGATCCGACTGCCTCTTTCCCCAAAGCAATCGCACACGCATCTCACCGTCCCCACCTCGACTCTAACAATTCCTCAGTGTGGCAACACCATGTGGCCAGGAACGGTCTCAATGCCTCATATCATTCTCTGCTTAATTCTCCTCACAACCCCAGAGCCACTTGAAATCCTGGTATTCTTTACTGCCTGCCAACATTAAAACATAAGAATCATGGAAATGGGAACTACATCCATCTTGCCCAACTTGGTGTCAAAATAGTGTCTGGAGCATAAGATACTTGGAAAGTATTTGCTGAATTAATGAAGTGATCAATAATTCATTACCTCATAGACGAGTACTAAAATGTTAGCCAGAGTGTCCCAATACTTCAATCACCCATGCGAGAAAACCTGATGTTCTAACTACTAAGCCAATGCTAACTTGGAAAGACTAGAAGGCGCTAAATGATTTTCCTGACATCCAAAGATGCCTTTTCTTTCTCTTTCAGCCTGGGCAGACAACTCTCTCTGGGCTGAATGGGGAGCAAGAGGCCACGCTACCCGGCAGTGGAATGGGGTCTTCGTGTTGAGAATCTAAAGTTCTACAAAGCATTCTTTGCAGCCGAAAGAACACTGAACACACCCACCTACATGCTGCTTTTCAAATGCCTCTACTGTGAACCCAACACCTTGCCAAAACCAATCAGGTCCCTTGCAGAGTTATTTCTCCCGATATCACCACAGTTCTGTTTGCCAAACATTTTGAAACAAGTAAGTTAATGCTCAGCAGAAAGGAAGATATGATTCTAAATTTGGAACCTCAATCCTATACACAGACCCATCCCTACCCCTTGATAGCTGTATAAAAAAAGAACGTGTATCATTCACAAGGCTGAAAGGCAGAACAGAAGCAGCAAGCTGGAAGAAAGACCGTGACCGTGACATCTTTCCAAAGATGTCTCACCTTCCAAGTCTGGAATGCTACATGCCTGCCCCAGTCAAATTCCTGTTACTAAACGAAAACTCCCTAATTCAGGGGCAGCCCTCTCGGCTAAAAGACCAGCAAGACCTCTACAAGATTCTATTTTATTCCAGAGACATTCTCATGAGAACATTTAACTGGACTGTGTAAGCTACGCAGACACCTTGTGGGGTCCAGAGGCTAAGGGTCTGCATTTTCTAACTTCTCAAATATGTTCATCTTCGCAGTGTGATTCTGAACAGACACCAAGCTGCCGCCCCTCTCCAGACAGTTCAGTTACTCAGGATAGAAGAGGAAAAGGACTCCTTGGGGCTGTGTGCTCATTCTAGCTTTGAAATAAACCTTCCCTGTATTTGCACACTGGAGATTACGCTTCAGGAAAACTGCAGCCCAGCTAACAATCCGTCCACCAACAACAGAAGACCTATTTGATGGCACTCGAATTACCCAAAAACGTCTCAAAGGACTTCCCCAGCCCCAGCCCCATGACAGCTGTCAGTCCAAGAGCTCTAGCTGCGGAAGTGTACATCGGTCTCAGTGAGCAATGGTTTAGGCAAAAGCTCCAAGCACTCCTCATGCCAACGCATGCAGTGAGAGAACTAGTCATGGTCTAGGCTGCATTTAAATTCCATTTTCTTTTCTGTATCGCGGACATCGTTTCTCCTGAAACAATTCTAGCCAGAAAATGACCAAAGACAGCACTAGTGTGGCGGCGGGCGGCATTCAAGGCCCGTGAGATGAGCAGAGGGTCCTACAGGGGCTGAGCACAGTTCTTCCTGAGAGATGCAGCCTGGATGCCAGGCCTAGGACAGCAGACCCTGCTCTATGCACAGCACCTGTCGGAACCATTTATGAGGCAGTTAATCCTCACAGGAAATGTGTAACAGGGTGTTAATTGTAAAAACCACCCCATTAAGTTTGCAAAATAAGCATTTTAATTTTATCACCTCTTAGAATACTGCCTAATATTTAGATTTCACCCCAGGAGTTTAAAGAATTCTACTATGAGAAACAACAATTTCAGTTTACAGCAGAACTCCAAGCAGCCTCTAGGCAGAGCGCAAACAAAGTCCTGTACTCTTCTTCTTCTTCCTCCTCCTCCTCGCTTGAAGACAGTGTTGCCTAGCAGTGTTTACGGAACCAATCAGTCACTCAGCCCAAGCACATGTGATGGAGGAGAGACATTTGCGCAGTCCCACACCCTCCCGTCTAGCTCCAGGCTCCAAGGAGGATTAGAAAATGTCTCTATTTGACAGTTCTGCTCCTAGTCTGGAAGACAGATTCGAGGTGCTCAGTTCACAGAGGCAGGACTCCCCTACGCAGGCCAAAGAAATACAAGTTTCAAAAGGGCAATTTACAAACATTTATTTATTTATTTATTTATTATTCATTTATTTATTGTGTGCATAACAGAGGGCAGTTGAGTATGCGACTATGAAGGCCCAAGGGTGATTTCAGGAATCATCCTGGATTGTTCTATCTCCTTATTGCTTCTCTCTGGGATTTCCCAGGCTCTGCCCTTCTAGGGCTGGAAATGCAGGCCACTGGGCATTTCCAGCCAGCAATTTTATATGGGATCTGGAATCTGAACTCAGGTCTGTCTGCTTTTGAGGCAGAGGCTGAGCGCATGTGCGCCCATGTGCGTACACACACACACACACACACACACACACACACACACACACAGAGCAAAAAAATAAAATAAAAAATAAAGGAAGGCTCAAGTGGCAACTGGCTAAGTAAGATTTTGTGTTAACTAATAGAATCACATAATGGGTTGTGTCAAAAAAGAATAAAAATAAAGATATATCTTATTCTATAAGGAACCACAAGAAACTAATCATGATTACCGAAGAGGTTGAAGACAGATAGGGAGACAAGTGGAAGTAAAAGTTTGGTATATCTTTATCTTTAAAATGAAAAGTTTCATTCCATGCATGAAAATCGTATCGCTCTATTTCTGCACAAATGAGGACACAGCTGACCCCCGACCTTAAGAAGAAAGCCGACCACTATTCTAGACCTCTGCTGGCCCAAGGAGGAGAAGGCTGGCTGATGCCTACTTGGTCAACAGGACCACACAGCTCCTCGCCCTACCAGGGCAAGATGCCAGGACCCGGCACTGGCCCCACCTCCTCAGAGCACAGGTGACACTAGGACAAGACAGAGGCAACAAATGCCGACCTGTGCCAGGACGGGCCGCAACGAGTCCCTGTTCTCTCCTTCCTGTGCTGAAACACAGGGAGGGCAGCCGCAGTCAGGGCTGCTTTTTATGAAATCCAGTTTAGCCTCAGAACTTACTAGAGAAACGTGTCTTCAACCCTGTCTGACAGGTGAGCTACTCTAACCTGCTGCTTGGGGGCTGAAGAAGTGGCTCAGAGGTTAAGCCTCTGCCTTGCAGGTGGGAGGTCTTGAGTTTGGATCCTAGACCCTACATATAGACGCCAGGCAGAAGAGGAGGCAGCCTGCGTTTCTGGTCCTGGTAGGGCGGAGCCTGTGAATCCTGGGGCAGAGTAAACGAGGAGGAGGTGGAGGTGGTCCATGGTGGTTTCCCAAATTCTTCCGTGGTTACACACACACACACACACACACACGCACACACACACACATGCACACATGCAGTTGAATAAATAAAAAAAATTTAACCTGTTGCTTGTACATGTGATCACAACAGCTGCTCTAGCTTTTCTTGTGCTGTTGATATGAACACACAACCCACACAATGTACTGGAACGAGGTTTATTCTTGCATAGTTTCTACTTACGGCTCATCAGCATGGTGGGAGCCTCGAGAGCTGGCATATCACAGCCACAGGAGGAGCTGAGAGGGGGCAACCTCCTCACTTGCAGTGCTGATACGGCTCTTCGTCTCTGGCCAAGGAAGGGTCTCACCCACTATAAGCCCGTCTTCCACGACAATTCAATAAATCTCCCGCAGACTTGCTTAGAACTTGCCATGACTATCAACTTCTGTACATGTGCCCCCAAGATCAGCCCCCCACTGTCGAGATGATACCTGTTCTAACTGGCTCAACAGCCCATGATAGGTCTTCTCTTCTCAACTTCAATGCCACGGATACAGAAGACCAGTGAAGGAGCTAAGAGGGAGGACCACGGAAACCTAACTATCACTGTGCTCTTCGGTGACAAAAGCAGTGCTTTCCCATTGGAAATCAAAAAGCTTTAATATTATTTTATTCTAACTGAAGAACCACATTTCCCAAGATTTCTCTGTAGTAGAGCTACAAAAAGAAGTGTGAACATTTTAGAAAAAAAAGTACACACAAAAAACAAAGGAGGTAAATTTTTGAACACGTATGAAGAGAAACTCTCCTTTTTAAGAACATCTAGGATTTAAAGAAAAATGGAAAGAGAACAGCTTAACTATAAAAGTGCATTGTAATTGATCACCAGATTTGCACAATGTTTTTCTAAATATTGGGGAATTGAAGGTAAAAAAAACCTGGGAGGTTGCTTGTCATAGTTAAGCACAGGTGTCAACTTGACTGTTGAGGGTGTAAACTCTGGGCACAGTTGTACAGAGTTGATGGTTGAGTAAAGCCCAGAGCAAACCTGAAGGAGATTGTCTAGCTGATGGGGAAGAACCAGCCCATGGTGGGAGGGATTAGGCCCTGGATAAATCACAGAGAGCTGGTTGAGAGAGTTGGCATCCTTCTGTATACTTGGCCAGACATGCTGGTCTGGCAAGTAAGGATTGTCCATCTCTCAGCTGTTATGTGGATGGTGTGGCCAGTTCCCTCAGCCCTGGTGTTGGTGCGTGCTCTCCTGTCAAGCTGGACTGAGAACTGTAACTGTAACCGGACTATTGTAAAAAAGTAAACTCCTTGTTCCCTTAAGCTGTGTAATGGTCATTTATCAGCAACCATGCAGGTGAACTGCAACAGAATTTGGTACCAGAAGTGGGGTGTTGCTGATAAATCTGACTGTGGATTTTGTGGATTTTAAACAGTTCTGCTCGACAAAATTAGAAATCCTTGAGAATTTTCACTTTGTGGAACACTTGTGTTTAGTGGGCTAATTGCTGAGAGAGACTGTTTGGGCCCAATTTGTGATGAGAGCAACAAGGACTTTGGTAAAGCTGAATTTAAAGATGATAGACTGGTTTGCTTGACAGAGGAGAGCTGTGTTGGCAGCCTTGAAGGTTTGGATGTGCAAAGGGCAGGCAGCAGAATATCTGCTACTGTTGGACAAATGAGTATCAGTGAAGGAAAACCTAGTGACTTGCACTGGGACAGTGGAAGACATGAAAACCACCGTATGGCAAGTTCGTGGTTTGAAAACTCAAATTCCTTCAGGGGCCGAGAGCCCAAGTTAAAGCTGTTTCTTGCCCTTTGGATATTTGGCTGCCTAAAAGAGGTTTTTAAGCCATCAGCCCATAAAACTTGGTACAGCTGTGGCTTGAGTGGACTAAGCTACATTTCAAACTCGCTTCAGAGGCTGGTAGCGTCCCCCAGGTGGTACTGGTTTTGGTGAACAGTTTGAGAGGTTCGTGGAAAGCAGCAAAAGCTTGGCACCAAGTGGCAGGTGTAAAGTTCCTGGGAGAAAAGATGAAGCTTATAGCTGCAGAGGCGAACCCGGAGTGTTGGAGATGCCAGAACTGTGGGATGTATGCTGAGGACTGCTGCGAGTGGAGATTCAGCCTGGTTCAAAGGAACTGTGCTTTTACAACTTTGAGCTGCAAACAGGAACTGGGAATTCCTGAAATCTTTGAGCCACCGTGACTTTATGATGAGCAACAGAAGATGGACATTGAAGTACAGGATATGGTAATTTGCTGGACTTTGATCTTAATTTAAATGTTTTCTTATTTTATCAAGATTCTTCTGTTTTAATGTTTTGTTTTAAAGTATTTAACTTATTCTGATTTAATATTCTTTTCAAGTTAAAAAACTTTGAACTTTTAAAATGTTGGAACTTAAGTTTTAATGAGAACATTTAAAATTTGTCCGTGGAATGAATGTATTTATATTTTTTAACATCTGTGGGGACAAGGAAAGGTTACAGTTTAAAAGTGCTATTGTTTTTGTGTCAAGTTGACAAGGGGTGGAGTGTCATAGTTAAGCACAAGGTGTCAACTTGACTGTTGAGGGTGTGAGCTCTGGGCACAGTTGTAGAGAGTTGATGGTTGAGTAAAGCCCAGAGCAAACCTGAAGGAGATTGTCTAGCTGATGGAGAAGATCCAGTCCATGGTGAGTGGGATTAGGCCCTGGATAAATCATAGAGAGCTGGCTGAGAGAGTTGGCATCCTTCTGTATACTTGGCCAGACATGCTGGTCTGGCAAGTAAGGATTGTCCATCTCTCAGCTGTTATGTGGATGGTGTGGCCAGTTCCCTCGGCCCTGGTGTTGGTGCAGTGCTCTCCCGTCAAGCTGGACTAAGAACTGTAACCGGACTGTTGTAAGAAAGTAAACTCCTTGTTCCCTTAAGCTGTGTGATGGTCATTTATCAGCAACCATGCAGGTGAACTGCAACATTGTCTCACTGAAACTGCTCAGCAGGGAGAAGTCCCTTCTTCAGAAATGTACATAGAAGGCTGGAGAGATGGCTCACGGGTTAAGATTCTGCCTTCCAAACGGAAGGTCCCGAGTTTGGATCCCAAGTCCCACATGAAAAACACCAGGAAGAAAGGCCATCGCTTGCATTTCTGACCCTGGTAGGCAGAGCTGGGAAATCCCAGAGTGAAGAAAAAAGGAGAATGAATCCCAGTTACTCTTGGTCTTCCACAGGGACACACACTGCCCTATCACACACACACACACACACACACACACACAAAATAATAAATAAATAGATAGATAGATAGATAGATAGATAGATAAATTTTGAAATGCACAAAGACAAGCAGCTTCCACCAAGTCAGCACCAGCTTTGCCTCTCCCAGACAAGGAGCACTTGGGGCAGCGTGCCCGGCTTTTAAACGATGATCTCTTCTGAGACCTTCGGCTCCCTCTCCTGCACACCGAGGCCTAAAGAATCAACATGCATTGTCAGCTGAGAGGAGGAGGGATGACTTGCCTCATAAAGCCGTTCTGTATGAGTTCTCTCTGAAGTTTCTGATCTTGAGCAGCGTACTCGGAAAGTTCAGACTCCACTGCCGGAGGGAGAATGTTTGGAATAAATTTAGAAAATAGAGTTGGAGCCATGTGAACCCATTCTGTGAGGGAAAACAAATGGCTAGTTAATGACTCACACAGGTATTTACTTAGACAATACAGGCATGTATGTACTTAAATGATACAGTGTATATCTAATTCAAGGATACAGATATACATCCGATTTGATGACACGGGTGTATATCTAGTTCAATAATACAGGTGTTTACCTAGTTCGATAATACAGCTGTATATCTGGTTCAATAATAAAGGTACATATTTAGTTCAATGACACAGAAATATACTTAGTTCAATTATAAAAGTATATATTTAATTCAAAGGAACAGACAAATTTTCTTGTTTAAACAACAAAAATAAACATCAAACCAAAGAAGGAAAAATCCCCTCTAATACAACTCTGTTTTCATAAATAACATATAAGAAAACCAGATTTTCTCTTTAAAATTAACAGCATGAAGAAAGCAGATAGCTTTCTACCTCGCTGACGTAACAGGATTCGGTGAAAATCTCTAGGACAATTTTTGAAAGGATCTTGCCAATAACGCTGAACACCAAAGACAACATCAACAAGAATCCCAAGAGCTCTGAGTGGGAAGCGAACTTGGACAGGAGGGGCTCCGAGAGCCACTGCTAATTAAGGCAACGCACTAGTCCAGAAGAGTGCACGCTGGTAATAGTAAGTCAATATCCCCCAAAAGGACTGAACGTTTAGCAAGTGAGCCAGAAATAAATGGCTTGTACTTTGGAAACAAAAGTATTTTTGACCCACATTAAATTACAGCTAATTAAAACATAAATATGTAAAATACAAATATATAAAAGAAAAGAGAATTATGTAGCTATGAAGAAATAAACCAAAAGAACAATCTACGGAAAATAAGGGGTCAGAGCAGTCACAGGAAAACATGATATGAATGACTCTGCACTTCATCGGACTGCTGGTCCAAGTCAACACCATACGGGTGAATGACGACAGGAACAAGCAACTTATGCAAAAAGAGGCAGCTCCACTACTATTAAAAATACTAAAGCTAGAAGGACGCTCTGCTCCGACTCAGAGAACGTGATATAAACAGTGCCAAGAGATGGTACCAGCACTCCCGTCCCCTGTGAGCACAGTGCTCCCGTGCCCTGCTGACTGCCGTCCCCTGCTGACTGCCGTCCCCTGCTAACTCCTGTCCCCTGCTGACTGCCGTCCCCGTGAGCACAGCGCTCCTGTCCCCTGCTGACTGCCGTCCTCTGGTCCCCCGTGAGCACAGCGCTCCTGTCCCCCTTTCAATTTAGCTCCTTCAAAACTTCCCTCCATTTCCCTTCCCTTTTCACTCCTGATATGGAAAAATCACAAAAATGCCAATGCTCTGGGGCAGCAAGTCCACTTCAGAAGCTGCAACCGGACATCACCTGAGACCATCTGATGCTGGTCACTGTGGGTCAAGAGAAATTTTTTTAAAAGTAGAAGCCAAACAACATCCAATAGAAGAGCTGAATTAAAGGAGCCGAGGGCAGCTCCGGGGACTGACCCGGGGCCAAGCCTCGGCCTGCAGTCACGGGGATGCTCAGAGCAGGCCTGGCCAGTGCACGTGACTTTAGAAGTCACTGTAGGTCTCTGGGGATCTCATCCATCGGTCAGAGGTAGCAGGAGTCAAATCTTTCCACCACTTGGTGGAACTTCAGGGAGTTATTAAAATGCAGAGGAAGAAACCAGGGGGTTGCTGAATCAAACAGCAACAATGCTGAGAACCTCCAAGTTTGGGGCACAAGAATCTACACCTGAAAATTTCCCAAGGTGACTCACAGGTGGTGGCAAACAGGCTCCCACTACACCGCAGACCAGAGCGGAAAAAAACTTTTGATTAAAATATTCTAACCTTAATCTGGTGTCAGGTGAATAAAATTGCTTTCATAAAGTCAAGAACACAATGGGCACTGCAAGACATGTAAATGTCAAAAATGTCATGTTGAAAAGTATCTCTGAAAATGCCTATGGCTGCAAAAGGTTAGTCTGTGATAAAATTCACCTTCTGAAAAGGACAATTTTCAAACACAGAATTCTCCTCACAAGAAGTATAAATCCTATTACAAGAGCTCAACCTGGATCAAACGCATTTAGATAAACACATGCAGTAGCGATTAGCTGTATTCTACAGCACAGGATAAAGCCAGAGCTGATGAAGCCACCTCCTGAGGAGATGCATTTGTCACACCTGCATTTGGAAGGCTTCTGGCATGAAAAAGGAAAACATTCTGCTCAGCCTGGCACGCGAGATTCTCATGCACTGCTCTCCCCTCGTTGTGGTGAAATAAAATGAGGAAGCAGAGAAAGGAAAAAGTCTGTATACTGATCACAAATAAGAAAATACTTTTGTGACTTTATTCAATCGCTTTATAGAAATGATTCCTGTTAAAGTTACAAAGAACAGAGCACTCAAGACCCACACCAAACTTAAACAACAGTAAAACCGAGCACTGCAGGCGTCACTCATCATTGTAAAGCAGTCTCAGAAAGAGGAACTAAACTCACCCTGATACCATCGTTTTCAGGATTCCATTTAGTAAGCTACACTCTGACATGTCTTTTAAGTTAATGAACCAACAAAGTTACCAATTAATGAAAAGAAAATAGTCACTAAACCCAAATGGAAGTCAGTGGCGTGTGCTCACTGAGGCATGCGGTTAAGCTCTTTATGGGGTGTTCTATTTCATTCCATCTTCAAACAACAAAAGAATCTTATAAAATCGTTAATTACTGTCCAAAAAAAAGCGTATCCTGTGTGCTTAGTGATTGTAGGCAACCCTCTACCCTAAGACACTCTGCAAGTTTTCTCCCCTGACCTAGACCATTGGATGATGAGCTTAAGATTTTGGTTTAGAGTAACTACAAAGGCACTCTGAATTCTTTGTATCAACCATGTGAACCCTAACTTAGTGCACTAGGATAATTCGCACACCTTGCTTGTGAATACAGTGATCTTGGACTTTTTCATGGTCATCTTTTGTTTATGTATGCTCTTGAAATGACTAACTTTACCAGCATTTCTAGATTGATTCAGTTACACAGATGGTCCTAGCAGATGAAACTGTGGATGTGTAAGCCTGTGCATGTTTGTGGAGTAGAGCAGGAAGTAAAGGAGAAATTCCGAAAAACAAAGACAGAAAGTAAGGTCAAACACAAGACTCCATGTTTTCGCAACAGGTCTGGCTATGTTTAGCTGGCCATGAACTCACCATCCTCCTGCCTCAGCGCCTGAGCTGGGATGGCAAGTGTGCATCACCACGCCTTGCAAATTATTTCTTGCATTTCTCTCAAGGTGCTATAGAAACCAATGCAATTGGTTTTCACTAGGCGAGAAAGAGTTCCAAGCAAACTCTGAGTCCACAATTCATACTGGTGAGACCTCGAAGTTTTGCTACAGTGACCCCAGATGGCATTTGACCTCATGTGGCACACGGAGAACAGCTGCCCTCTTGCATAAGGCTGCAATCAATAAAAAACAGGTCCAATCCCAACAGAAATGACAGATGTTTACCTGGTCTGAGAGTATACAGGCCTTTCACAATATTTGCCATAGTTGAAGGTGTGACCTGAAATGGTGTTGACTGGGCTTCTAAAAGTAAAGCTGGAATAAGAAGAAAAAACAGGTAAAAAAAAAAAAAAAAGAAAAGAAAAAGAAAAAAAAAAAAAGAAAAAAGCACGTAACACTTGCTAACAATCAAGGTTTCTCTCCTCGGTATTTCTAAGACTGAACGGTAACAATCCAAGGAAAAAAGAGCCCCGGAGAACAAAGAGTTTAGTAAAGATGATGGCAGCCCGGCAGGACAGGGAACCCTGGCAGCCTGCTGGGGAGCTCACCAGGTGCACCGAAGCCCCCAGAACGTGCGGGAGAAACGGCAGGCAATCAGCTCCCCGGCACTCCTTCCCGGAAATAACCCATTGGACTCCACGAGTGAGCAGCCCTTATCCAAACGCTGCCATTTCAGACTCCCAAGTTTTGTTTTGCTTTCTTAACTTTGATTATTTACACACATTTTATTGGGTAAACATCCCCCATTGCAACAATCTGAAATACAGTAACATCTGTCAGTTCAAAATTACAAAGTTCAGAGCATTTGGATTTTCAGATAATAATCTTTGTAACTGTGATCAAAGACAAAAGGCTACTCTCCCAAAAGTTATATGGTCTCGTCTCCTGCTCTTTCCAGTGCCAGAGCCAGGAAGGATGACAACCTATTTACAGCTGTGGTAACAAGGAGCTAACTCCGACTCCAGATATGAGAGCCGGCTTCTTTACAGGGTATCTACTGCAACATATTTCACTCATTTTAAAAAATAAATAGAAATAATACCTCCAGACAAATAACACCTACAGATATAAATTCTCTTATTTAACAGACAGATTTTGTGCAAGCAATCAACCTAAAATGGTAATTTTTGATTTTTCTCTCAAAGATTTACTAACAAAATATTTTACTAATCAAAAAAAAGAAGGAAAGAAAAGAAAAAGAAAACTAAATGCGGAACTTTACTTTGGCTAGGTTTATAATGAATTGATTCTCCCCTATCAATGTGTTTCCAAAAATCCCTGCTTAGCCATGAAGCAGCTGGCCCTTTGGGTGGAGGAGCTGACGACTAGGGCCATTGGAGGTGCACATTAAAGCCCGCCTTTCCAACACATCACGCACGGCTTTGCATGACATGCTAAGAAAGTCAGAAAATCATGTTACTTAAAATACAAGGTTTAAAAACTGAATTTCTAAATGCTAATGAATGCTTCTGAACGTCCTAGGTACTTAGGATGCGACCCATGCAAGCATTCTCTTACTAATCCATGTTCCTAGTTTCTAGCCAACCGCTAGCCTGGCAGACTCAACAACATATCAGTTCGTGGCCAAGCACACACCTCTGCAAACACCCCTATTGCAGTCGTTCTGTCAAATCTGACACCTACAGAGAAATGACAATTAAAAACCAAGACTGAGTGACATAAGAATGTATGTAATTGATTCAGGATGAACTAACTGACATTTATATTCAAAATAAGAGACAACCAGGGGCTGGCGGAGCGCCTGGCTGGCATGCAGAGCCCGGCTCTGATCCCCAGGCATGAGAACCGTGGCGCTCGCCTGCAAGCTGGAAGCGGAAGGAAGGTCAAGGTCATCTTCAAGAGTCTGAAGCCAGTCTGGGTTATATGAGACCTTATCCCAAAAACTGAAGTAAAAAAAATGAACGATTATTAAGACTTGAGAAGGCACTCTAACACTACTAATATTCTCTCTACATTCCAAAGAAAACAGTGCTTAAAACTTAGTTTCCCAGCTGTGCTCTTCGCCAGCCACTCTGCGAGCTCATTCTCACAAACCGCACTGAATTTAGCTCTAACGCCTCACGACCTGTCGCTGTCTGCCTCTTCTGCTTGTTTCTAGACGAGGAAGCTGAGACTAAACCAAAACTAACAACTAAAAAAATCAAAACACGAGGTAACAGTCCAAGTCAGGACTGGCTGACGGCAAAGGAGGTTGGAGAAGTCGTGCTTCACTCCGACTTGGTCTCTCCTCCACTACCCCTACTGTCCGAGCCACTCTCTTCCATGGACTGGCAAGCGTTGCCTTGGAAACAGGACCCTTCCAGACTCCAGTGATCCTATGTGGAAGTCAGGTTGCTCCAAGATCAACCATCCACAGGAGCCCTCAGGCAGCCCTTGGCAGGATGCGACGTTGAAGTCTGAAGTTCTGTTTCAAGCCCTCTGATCCTCAAGTGCTCCTCCATGCTTCAGGCTGGCCCGACGACTCATTAAATTAATTTGGTCTAAAAATGAAAACTAAACTAGATGAAAACATGACTTACTAAAATACATTTAAAACTCTCTGCAAATTACACTACATCGTCTACTGCAAAATTCAATATATTACATTTCCTCTGGAAATGTGCCTCTTTTGTTATATCCTGCATATGTGCTCAATTCGACACTATGTAAATGCCTCACTTGGTATACATCCTCCTAGTTCTGCTTTCAGTTTAATTCAAAGTGAAAATTAGTTTCTAAGGAAAGTATTTTGGATCAGTCAAAACATATGAGCCACTTTATTTTCTGAGCAGGCATGTATGCGATACTCACACCGCAGCACTAACAGAAATTAGCCTCAACCTCACGACGCCACTTGCTGTCTTTCACAAAACACCTGTCTATCCTTGAACAAAGCGGGGCGTCGAAGAGAAGTTCTCGAAGTAGAGAGGGTATTCACTTTGCCTCGGTGTACTGGCTTAAGACATGGGCACACCTTCCATGAGAGACTGGGCCACGACTCTTCCCAAGTCTAGGCTGACTGCTCACCCAGCAGAATACAGCAAAAGTGACCCAGTGAGAGTTTCAGGGTCTAGCACTTAACACTGGCAGTTTTTACTTCCTGTATCTTGGAACATTCATTTGGAGAAAGTCCAAAAGAAACAAACAGAAAAAGCAACTTACCAATCATATAAAAAGTCTCAAGTAGACCATATCAGCCCATCAAAGAAAAACGCCCCACCAACCCTTTCTAGATTAGGAATGAAAAGATTGCTGCTGATGGCTGTCACTATGTATATGGGTGCTATTACTGGAATGGTAGCCTTTCCAAATGTATCAGAAGCCCAGAGGAGGAGGCCACTCAGAGTATAAAAAAGTGTGGAAATTGGGTGTCTTTACTTCTGCTGCAGCCATTAGAGACCAGACATCAATCCTTCATCACTGTGGTTCTGATTTGAGTTTATTTTAATTTCTCTGCTATAAAATGAAAGCAAGTTAGGATTTATAACCTATCTAGAACAGCTTCTACCACATGTAAACTGTGAATGTATGTTTTCAAACATCTCCTGCTAAACATTTAGGCCCCAAACTAGCATGATCAATAATGACTTTCTATATCCTTCACTCTAGCTATAATTCCTATTAATTGCTCAGCAAATATTTAATAACTAATAAATTCGGTTTTATCCAATTCACAAAAGGACCTTTTCGGTTTAGAAAAGTATATTTGCTTGTAAGAATTATTTTCACAGAAAACCGGGCTAAGTGGTACACAAATGGAACTAGCTTTCCTCTCTCACTGGACTAGATATAATATTCTCTTTGGAATATTTTCTTTCCATGTAGCCAATAAAACTGACTTCCAAATTACTAGCAAGTACAAAAACATGCTTGGACATTTGAAGCTGAGGCAGGAGAATTGTTGAGAGTGTCAGGCTACACAGGCTACATAACAACACCATGTCTCAAAAACAAAACAGGACAAAACAAAAACAAACAAAAGCCACAAAAAAGAGCACTAGACTATCTCATGAGATAATACACAAAATGTTTAGAAGTTGCATCCCAACTTACGACAGAATGCATGTCATAGGCCCAAGGCTCTGGGTCTCTATTTGGACTGTGTAATCTCTCTGTAATAATAATTTATCCACACTATAATGTGAAAAATCCTGCCTTTCAACAGTAAATCGGCCCAATACGTAAATCCCTTCTCTTTAGTTAAAATCAAAAATGGGAAGAAAATTGCAGCCAAGCTTAAATAAGTATTTTGAAAATTCTAGTGAAAGCTCATTGTGACAGCAACTAATTATGACTAATAGAAATGAAGAAAATAATATACTACAAACCCAAAACTAACTAAAAGGTGAGTTTTCACAGGTGCTGTTGACTGAGTGCTGGCACCCTGGAGTCCACTTGGGGAGGAGAAATATTCTTGTAGGGACGGGAAAGTGGGAAGCCACTTGCTGTGAGGGAAAGGCACTCGGGGGACAGGAAAACTGAGCTCAGCAGCAGCACCTAGAGAGCCACGGTGTGTTCTACCTCCTAACCACAGAGGACAGGAACATGGCTCGAGAGCCAGGAGGCGTACCTGGCACGGTGCATGACAGCCACACTGGACCAACAAGCGAGAAGTGGCACGGCGCTCCTCCACTGGGTGGAGACAGGAGGGAACCCCTTCGCTTCCTCTAGTCGGGGATCAGGCACCCACACGGCCCAGTGAGTGGCTGTCTAAGCAACCTTCAAGCACACTTTCTTAGCCTCAGTGTCTCTCTAAAGTAGGGTGGGCTTCGAGACTTCCTGCTTTCTGACTCGGAGGACACCAATACTGAGATGGGATGACAGTGCTAACCCCTTTCAAGACCCAAGCAAGAAAGAGCTGGAGGAAAACGAAGAGAAGAGAAGGCTGCTAGAGGTCTCTTGCCCCACAGTAAGTTGAATTACTTACGCATTAGGCTGTAAATGTGCTTTTCTGCAACGTGTTCCGTAAACAGTTTTATAAGGTCATCTTTTAAGTCTCTGTTTAGCTTGGTTTCAATGTAAAACTTATTCTGCAAAAGAAAATACGTTTTTTTTTCAGAACAACTGGGGAAAAAGATTATGCCCATGAATTAAAGCACTAAATCTTACTGTTGGAATACATAAAGACATCTCACACCTACACTCACACCCACACCCCCCACACACACACACAGTTAACATACCACATTATCACACAATGAGAGCCAGCCATTCCTAGTCACTTGTCTTTCTGCAAAGTTGAAAGAACACAGGAAGATCGTGACGCTGACTTCACATGAATGTAGAAACTGTGGCAACACTGTGCGCCATTCATTCAACGTCCAACACCAACATCAGATGCGGGAAGGTCCTGTGGAAGGTGGCGCTCGTTGCCCACTCTGCTCTGGCTGGAGCAAGCATCCTTGGAGGGAGCAGTTGCTCACTTGCTCCCAAGCGAGTAAGAGTGATGGGCAGCAAAGACTCCACCTGGAACCCGCCCCACCCCTGAGATCTGCGTGTCACGGGCTATGGTACCTTTCCTTGTTCTCTGCAACTGCTTTAATGAAGTTTTCTATTTCTTACAACCAAAAGTGACTTGACCAGGAAAAAAAAACAAACTCTAACTATGATATTAGTTCATGTTCAAATGTTAGCACAATGCCTGCAGTGGAAACAAAAGATGACTGGTAAGAAGTTGTTCACTGGTTTTCTTGCTCTCAACAGTGCTTTTCTCTCTTTACAGATGAACATGTATATGAAAAATACAAGCGTGCAAAGAGTTCACTGCTACTGTCCTTCCAGGGCAGATTCTGGGTTCTAGTCTCACCTTCTCCATCAAGAAAATGAGCATTTGTTTAATAAAATATTCCTTGTGCGTATGGATATATGCCCCTCACGAAGAAAACACTTGTAATGAGGAAATAACATACGGCTTGGTACCTTGATTTTTTTTGTTTTATCCTAATGTGTCCTAGGAGACTTTCTCCACAAGAACATACAAACAAGCCGTTATTGTTACAGCTAATTTTCCCATTGTTTTCCATGGTTTATCTAAATAGTCCCCAATTAATAAACTATAGATTTCCTCAATGTTCTACTTAAAAATATACCACATAATCCTTACCCTTATATACAGTATTTGTACATATTTATGAGCCTGAACAAAATTCCCAGAGATAAAATTCTTTTGAGTTTTCCAAAGAAATGTCACCAATTTATATTTCTACCCTCAAGTGTGAGCTTGTTTTTGCCTATAGATTGACTAGAAGTGAATAAACACATAAATATCATTAAGCCTTTTCAACTTCATTAACTGAACATTTTTGGAGAAGGGGGGGTGTGTTTTGGGCTGGGAAGACAGCTCAGTGGAAAATGGGACTGACCAGAGCAAGCTGGCCAGCCTGACCAGTCCTGTGGGTGAGGCCTGCCTTATAGACCCATACTCACAAGAATAAGGAGAAGAGCGACCGAGGATGACTCCCAACATCAACCCTGGGCTTCATGCACACGTCCCCACATGAGCACATGAGCCCCAATATTACCTAAACAAGCACATATGTACATGAAAAGAGGAGTTGGGGGTTATTTTATCTGAACTTGTATTTAATTACCTTTTTAAGCTGTGTATTTTCTATGAACTACCCAATTTGTATCCTTTGTCAAAAACAGGATTATTGATCTTTTCCAAATTAGGTAATGAAAACTGACTGCCAAAGAAAATTTAATCGATCTCTCATGTTTCACAAATCCCTACATTTTTTCTTTATCTGCTTTTGGTTTCTGATATTTTGCTATGCAAAGGTTTTAAATCTTACATATCCAGCATTTATTTTTCTGAGTGTTAGCTTGGGTTTTTTTCTCAATCAAGGTGGAGCATGATTTCTATTCTCTTACCTTCACTTTCAGGCTGATTCCATCTAGAATGTACTAAAAAGATGAACTGCTGCTCAGACTTCCCACACTTAGTTCAAACAATGACAGCTGCCTCAGAGCTCATCATGAAACAAGCGAGACCATCCATCTTCATTACCCTGTCACATTTACCTGGGTCTCTTTCTGGGTTCTGCTCCCTTGTCAATCACTGAGCCAACCACAAACCCTGTAATCTCTGTGGCTTCCCATTCAGTAACAAGTGAAATGAGTCACATCTTTGGCTCCATCTTCATACTAACTTTCCTAGCTATGCGTTTCATTTCTGCTTCACGGAATTCTCACCACAAAAGATAGAGCTCACTGTCTACTTACTTTACTTCCAAGAACTTCTTTTACCCTCAAAAGTTACTATCTAGTGCCAAATGTTTTCAACTAAATTAGTAAGAATGCAAATATTCAGAGACTTACGATTAAGATTATAAAATCAAAATTTAAAGCAATGTTGACTTTAGGTAAATTAGGATCCTCTGAAACTCTCTGGATGTACATAAGAATGAAAGATACAATTATTTAAGTTCAAAAAATGTTTGCTTTTGATTTAAGACCTAAATACATAACATCTCAAAGCAAATGGACCCATTCATTTGTAAGTAACTGCGTCTACTTAAACAGAAATAATATGCAAACAGGGTCTTGAAAACTCAAGGTAGTTCACCTCTCCAAATAAAAGGGCATTCCACTTGTTTTTAGGTAAAGTAATATTAAGTTTCAATGTCTTAAAATAGATATCTTCATTTGATTTTTGTTAATTTTCAACAAACATCTTTTCTTATAAATTGGGTCTTGAATTATTTTTTAGTTTATTATCTTGAATCTTTTAAAATATTACGTAAACTTGTAACACAGACTCATCACTCCAACCAACACAGCTTTAAAGGAAGTGTTTCCCGGACTGGGAACACAGTTCAATTCACCGCTTGTCTGGAACGACAAGGTCCCAGATCTGCAGTACCACGGAAGGAAGCATGAAGTAAGCCTGGGAGAGCGCCACGGTTAAAGCACTTTACATGCAAGCAGGACAGGTGCTTGCATATCCAAGTAAATGCCAACGTGTGTGGCAGCCTGCCTGTCATTCCAGCTTGGGAAGGAGCAAGCTGGCTAGGCAGACTAGACCTACTGCTGGGCAAGCTCTGGGTTTGCCTAGAGATTCAGCCTGAAAAGAATATGGCTAAAGAGGGGTCAAGGAAGACTCCTGGTATCATCTTGGGCCTGAACGCATACATGCACGCACGCACGCACGCACGCACGCACCCACACATGCACGCAAAAAACAAGCGGGCCAGCAAGTGGGTAAAAGTGCTCGCCCCCTGAGCACTTACAGCCTGAGTTCAAGATGCAGAATCTATGTAAGATGCCCGCATGTGGAGAGAAATGACTTCTGAAAAAGTTCATCTCCACCCCACTTTCTCATAAACAGATAAAACAAAAATTAGCACAAAAACCAAAACTGCCAATGAATAATGGGCTGATGAACCCAATAGACAACTTTTAAAAATATGAATACAAAATGGACAGTAAACACTTTAAAAACCAGTGTTCAAGGGCCAGAGAGATGGGTCAAGAGTTAAGTCTCTGCTTCATAAGCAGAAGGTCCTAAGTTCGGATTCTCAGATCCCACATAAAATGGCAGGAAGAAATGGTGGTGGCCTGCACTTCCGACCCTAGAAGGTGGAGCCTAGAAGACTCCAGAGCAAAGCAAAGATGAGGTAGAGCAATTGAGTGATTCCCGAAGTCACCCCTGGGTCTCCACAGGCACACATAGTGTCCTCTCTCACACACACACACACACACACACACACACACACACACACACACAAAATAAATATTTTAGAAAAAAATACACAAAAAATTAGTGTTCAACATCCTTAGCCATCAGAGAGATACAAGCTAACATGACTATGAGGCCCGTCTCAGCCAGTCAGAATGGTGGTCATCAGGAGAATGACAACAATGCTGGCGAGGATGCAGGGACGAACTCCCCACGTGCTAATGGGAGTGTGAACTAGCGAGGCCACTGCAGGTCGGCGTGAAGTAGTAGCACAATACTAAGCCAGTACCATGACTCGGCCACACTCCTGCAAATGTACCCAAAGGACTCATTCCTACATGTATGTATGTGTTCACCCATGTATCTTGCTTCCCTGCTCATAATCTCTAAAAACTAATGGAATCCGCCAAGATGACATACCTATACCCAATGGGTAAAGAAAAATAAAATCATGAATTTATATGAAATAGATAAATTTAGAAATTACTATATAAATAAGGTGACTCAGAGAGAAGTGAAACATTATTTCCTCACCTTTAATTTTTAATCCATGTGTGCATATTTGTGAGTATGAATATGGGATGGATCAGAAAACTAGTAAGGGAGAAGACAAGAGGCTCTAAAGAGCGGTATAGGGTAACACAATGCACGACACAAAGGAAGATTACTGGGGGTGAATGATACAGGCAATGCTGGGGAACGGGAGAGAGGGGAAGAATCAGCGAAAATTTTATATGAACACGACCTAATGAAGCCTATTAGTCTGAATACTACTTAATAAACAGATAGATGAGAGCCACGGGAAGGCCAATGTCTAGCCGTAGCCTGTCAGCTCCCCGTCTAGGAACAGACCCGAACAGCTCCGTCCTCCGGAGGCTCCGCTCATTGGCCTCACAAGGGCATCTGTATGCAAACGGATGACCTGCCCCGTCAGCGTCAGGTGTTACTGTAACCTGTATTCCCAAGGATTCCTGACAACAGGATTTCACTAAAATAATAAAATTTGGATCTCAATGCTTCCTAAGAATATTGAACTGATCCCTCTCCTTAATGAGAAGCAATTCAGGTGACTCAAGTGCACAGTTCTTACACTATCCATAACATAATTTCATGATTTACAAAGCAAAAAAAAAGTGAACTTTTTTAAAAAAGTAATTTCTTCCAGGCTGAGGCGATGGCTCAGGGTTAAGGTAGGAGCCTGGGAAATCCTTGAGCCAAGCAAAGAGGAGGACAGAAGGAATAATCCAGGATAATCCTACGCCACCTGTGGGCTTCCACAGGGACATATGGTGCATGCACACACAAAATAAATATATCTTTTCTTCCAAGATGAATCTCGGTAGATTATATGCCAATATAAGGCACGACCACGTTTTTTTCTCCACTATAAAACTCTTACTAACTTATGAAATTGTTGTAAGTTTAAATGGAAATAAAAGTAATTAAAGCTACATGAAAATCATGGCATTTCGCACCATCTTCTGGAAAGAGGCTTCCAAATTAGAGGCAGTTGAAGGCAATTTTTGTTGCTCTGCTTTGTTGTGAAATAGAGTGTCTTTTGGGAAGACTGGATATTTCTAAATTTGTACTCCATATATAGCAAGAATGTGGAATCAACCAAACAGACAATTCCCTCATCTAATAAAAAGGAGCTGAAAGGATGGATGGTGTCTAGAGCCCCCACCATTCAACATAGACACCAACCAACATTAAGATCTACAATTTGGTGCTCTTAAAAGCTACCAACTGACTATATTTCTGGTTCAACATTTCACAGAGCAGAGTGATATTTTATTCTTTATGGACTAACTAGACATTTACTATATATCATATTTTTGACAGATCCTAACTCTGATATTTAAGAATAAGAAATCTTATATATCTTTATTTAACTAGACCCAAGTACAATACTTCCCACAAAGTAAAAAGAAAACACATGCTCACTGCCAGCTGCTGGTCACTGATGCCTAAATGGATTATTCAGTACTGTTACAGTATTTCAGGTCAGAAAAGGGGAAATTAATTATCTACCTTTGGTCAGGAACTGTTAAATGCTACCTAGTGAACTTCCATTTTATCCAGAACGCACTAAAAGGGAAGCGGCATCTTCCGAAAGGGACGAAGGCACTCTGACTTACCATATATATGAAAAGAGGCACGATGCTCTGCAGTGCTCCCATATACTGTCCCAGAGCCACATTGAACCTCTCAATGTAGAGATCGGGAGGGCTGGCCTGGGGGAAAGCACATCGCGTGAGTACTCGGAGCATTAACCCAGCCCACCTCAGCTACCTGCAACGCAAGCGACTTAGAAGAAATCCGAAGCTTACCCCAGAGCTCACAATGGAGGGAGACATCACACTCTGAAGCAAGTTAGGCCTTCTTTCTCCAGAGTTTGCTACGTAAAACTTTGGTTTAGCTATCTGAAAACACTGGATAACTTCTGCACATTCATGAAAGGCTTTCACTCTTATTGAGTGGAAAGCACATTCGAAATGAAGAGAAGCATGATTTTAAAAATCGTAAATGAACACTTAGCACTTAGCCTAGACGTCTTCTTCTACAACAAAATCTACAACAGAGGATCTCAATACCCTGACAGGATACAGCCTAGGGCAGTAGAAGAGCAGTGAAGTGGACAATGGCTGCCATAATGCTGAATATCAGGCAAGGTTCATCCAGAATTAGGCCAACCTAATCTCTTCCCATCCCAAGGGTCAGGGAACCCTGAGGAAAAGCGGAGGTGAGATTGTAAGAACTTGAAGATGGGAAGGCCCACCACGGGACCTGCTGTATCCAGGAACATACTGCAGTGAGACTTGTCCTTCCCAGACCTGCACAATGACTGACACACCAAGATGTCCCCACAGACTGTAGAGGAACTCAAGAGAGATAAGAACATACAGTGCAAACCTTGGGGGATGAAGCTGGATGAGTGAAGGGAAATGCTCCTATCATGGGGTAGCCTGAAGAGAGGCACCTTGGGGTGCCACAGAGGCCTGAACCACCACAAGAGCAGACGGCCAGAGAAACCCTGGTGTTCACAGAAGCAGACAGGCAAGAGGGTGGGAAGGAGTAGGATAGATTGATGAAGAGAAAAGAGGGGAATGGAGGGAGGGGAGATGGAAGGAAGCAGGGATAAATACTCAATATGCTTGTAAAATTAGAAAAAATAATTTAAAAATATGAAAAAAAAAGAAATAAGTAATTAGAAAAATAATTACATTGACAAGCGGAATTGTCATTTGATAGTAAGTGAATCCTCACCCAGGAAATGCCAATCACCTGATCTGCCATTTTACCAGAGTCAAACTGATAAGGAAAAGTAAGAGAAACAAAAAGATAAAGAAAGACTGATGCTTTCTGATATATGCTACTTCATTTTGTTTTTTGAAAAGGTCCTCAGGGAAGGTTTCAAATGAAATTCATTGAAGTTTAATTGAAGTTATTAAATGACTTTTTAGGAAAAAAAGATATGGAGCAATATCTTTAAGTTGCATATGAGCATATTTTCTCTTAGTTATTAGCTTTATCATCTTTGCTCCAGTCTCCTTATAAAAGAATATAAGAAGACTGCTGTGAAAACAGATGTGGGTATTTGTTTATTTAATTGCTTGGTTTAATAAAAGGTATCCAAGATATTAATGAGCTAAAAAAAATCGTAACTGGAAGATGCAACACATATCGATCACAGGACATGGGCAAAAACAATTGGAACTGGTTTGAAAGCTTCCTCCTTGCTGGTATTTGTTTCATAGTACCAAAGAATACTGTAGAAGGTACTGGGGGAGAAAAAAATCAAAAGTCTCATCAATCTGTGAGATCTGCGAGTTACAATAAAAATCACCATGGCAACAGGTAACCAGTGTAATAGTGGCATGAGTGTCAAGGAGGCAACCAACAGCTTTCTGTTTGGAGTTAAGGCCTGCTTGTCAGAATGGAACTTACTCTTGTTACTGTTAACTAGAACAAGAGCCTATAAAAGGGAAGGCAATAGTCACCAGGGAAGAACAGACTGAGTCTTTAGCTAACAACAAACTGCTTTATAAACAGATTGGAAAAACACTCAGTACTCAACCTAGAAGCCTTCTTCTACAATAGAAGATCTTTATTACTGAAAATCATGACCTGCCAAAATGCAGAAAATAAGGGTCTGCAGACTGTTTGTCCCTAAACAGGTCATATAAGCCTCACTCACCCCCTATCCCAAGGCCCAAGGAACATCCCGGAAGAAGAGGCAGCAAGATAGTAAGAGTCTGAAGTGGGAAGTGGTGGGCCATGCATTATCTCCCGGAAATGACACAGTTGTGATATATACACAAGATTTCATGGCAGATATGTATAGTTACATAAGAATTGCATGGGAACAGTCTTACCAGTATCACACCATAACATCAGAAAAATCTCAAGAAGCTCCACACCTCTTTGAGAGATTGATGAGGACTACTGCTGATGGGGAGGTAAAGGAAGATGCTTTTCTTAATGGTATGTCCACTGATCTAGGGTGCTTGCTGGAGCATGAATCAGGTCATCACAAACTAGGTGAAACACAGTGGGTCGCGCAAGCAAAAAATTTGAAAACAGGAGGGAGTCAAGCAAGGATGATAAAGGGTTATAAGGGGAAAAGAAGGAGGGGTGAGATTTGGGACTAAGGGTTGAAAATATTAAGTCACTATATTTATATATACAACATTAAAAATAATAAAGATAAAAAATCATCACTGAAATAGGTAGACATTTTCTGCAGGGAGCAAACTATACTGGGACCCAGAATTGAGTGGGGATTCAAGGAACAAGCACTATATACTATCAGAATGACTCATGGATTTTTACAATCAACTTAGGCACAGTAACAGAGTTTTGGTTAGCATAGTTGTAATCAACTTCTATAACTAACCAACTAGCAATGACATTATAAAGCAAGGATTCGAATAATCCATATGTACATATAGCTCCAGAGAACAGGAAAGTATGATATATATCTTTAATTCAACAGAATACTAAGTTGGAAAACAATTGAGGGACCACTGGTGACTCTAGTATTTTGACTGAATGGAAATGTCCAAAATTCATATGCTGAAAAACTGTCTCTTAGTGCAACTGTATTTGAAATAAAGTCCGCAAGGTCATGAAAGTTTGACCCTGATGATACAAGATAATATCTGCCTAAGAGACACTGAAAAACTTACTCCTGAAATCTTCATCACCAAAATGTGGCTCAAAGGAAAACTACTACAAAGACTACAGTGAGAAGTCAGCGTCCACCAGTCAAAAAGCAGCAGACTCAAGCCATGTCCTCCAACTTCTCAGCTTTCAAAACTGCCTTCATGTGAAGTTACCCTATCTGTGTTCTTTCTGTGGCACCCAGAGCTAAGAAGATACAATGCTTTACACAGGAACATCTTCGCAGCTTCTCTTTATTCTCGAGCTTTTATATTAAAGAAATTTAGATGGGACAGTAATTTACCTAAGATTAAAGCATTAGCAAATGATATAAGTGTCCAGTTGAGAACTCATTCCTGGGTCATGGAAATAGCTCGGCAAGTCAGGTACCTGCTCACAAGCCTGAAGACTCGCGTTGTATTGAAGCCGTGGCTCCAGGTTCTGGGATGTACAAGAAGACAGGCTCTGAGTGGCGTCTGGTTTGTTAGCATGCCGCTACTATGACCAGCCCAGGAATGGATTCATTGTTTGTATTTACAGAGGAGGAGTATGGGGAGGGGGACAAGTACAGGGAAAAGAAAATCTTTTTCTCTCTTTTTTTTTATTTATTCAATTGTACATGTGTGTGTGTGTGTGTGTGTGTGTGTGTGTGTGTGTGTGTGTGTAGAACCACGGGCAAATTTGCGAACCACCATGGACGCCTCCACCTCCTCCTTGTTTACTCTGCCCCGGGATTCACAGGCTCCGCTCTACCAGGACCAGAAGCGCAGGCCGCCCCAGCTTCCACCAGGCGTCTATACGTGGGGTCTAGGAGCTGAACTCAGGACCTTCCACCTGCAGGGCAAAGGCTTAACCCCTGAGCCACCTCTCCAGCCCTGGAAAGAAAATCTTAAAATGCATGCCATGGTGCATGATTGGAGATCAGTGGACAGCTTTGGGAACTCATAAACCCTCTGAATTTTGGGTTATAAAACCAAGGGAAAAAAATATCCACCGTCTTACTTCCAGGATATGCTAAGAATCCAAGAAAACAACATGGAATTCTCTGAAAAACATCATGTACTGTATATGTCTACGTGACTTGAAAGGAAACAAACTTTCTGGATTAGTAACCATTTGTCTAGCACTTTAGAAACTTCAGGAACATTTTTAAAAGCATTTTCTCTTGAAGAATATGGGGAAATGCCCCCACACTGGAGCTGTTGATAATGTACAGAATGGTGCGCATTACATTCCCCTAAACCACTTCAGAGAACTCAGGAAACGATACTGCGGCATTCAAAGAAGTAAAATTTACAAGTACGGGAAAAAGAAAATCTTAAAAGCTGTTGTATTAAAATAATTTCCTTTTTCATCAGAGGACACTTTATCTGAGAGCTAAAATCGAACACTGATCAACAGGCACATTTAACAGCAAAAAGAACAAACAAATCCCAGTTCTTTATTCTTTTCAAGAATTTTCAAAGCCTCGAAGGTTATGAGCATTAAAAGCACTTTTTGTACTGAATCAAATGTCAGAATACTTAGCTTTTTTACTTCCTTATTTCACTCAGCACTTACACGAAGCCTGGAAATGACAAGACTATAAATTATGACAATCTGCTAAGACAGACCCAATCTTTTCTAAGAACCTGAAAAGTATCATTTTGAAAAACCTAATTAAACTTTTCATCTTTAATTTTTTTTTTAAATTTTTTTATTATTATTATTATTTATTCAACTGTGTGCATGTGCGCACGCGCGTGTGTGTGTGTGTGTGTGTGTGTGTGTGTGTAGAACCACAGACGAATTCGCGAACCACCATGGACGCCTCCACCTCCTTCTGCCCCGGGATTCACAGGCTCTGCCCTACCAGGACCAGAAGCGCAGGCCGCCCCCGCTTCCGCCTGGCGTCTATACGTGGGATCTGGGATCCGAACTCAGGACCTTCCGCCTGCAAGGCGGAGGCTTAACCCCTGAGCCACCTCTCCAGCCCAACTTTTCATCTTTAAAACATGATCAATGTACTTGTCTCCACTGGAATACCGCTACCTATGTTATTTACATTATTCTGAAACGTACTTGGCTTGGACATTAATTTGAAAATTTTTCTTAAACCAAACAAGAGCAAACTGTCAGAATAGTAGTTAACTATTACTCCCCACTCTGTGTATTCCGATGGGGAAAATCGAGGGGTGGGGAAATCCAGGGCCTTATATATTGCTAGGAAAGTGTTATACCACACAGTCCTCCTGGCATCTCCCAGCTTTCCATAATATACCTGGATTGTCCCAAATTGTAATACAGCTGGTGTATTACACATTCGCTAGACTTAAAAGTGAGGGGAATTCAAATGAGTTTAGAGCTTCAGTTTTACTCTTTCCCTGAAGTAACCATCACTTAATTCTCTTCTCTCCAAGAAAAATGTTATGACAAGAAAGTCAGTGCTATTTATAGCTTTGTACAGATGTGAAATTATAACTTTACAGCTCTACACTTTCCTAACAATGAGGTGTGTTTTATTTAATGAGTTTCAAATATCTTGGTCTCTGGGCCCTCTTGCACTCTTAAAAACAACTGACGACAACTAAAAACTTACACTTCCATGTGGACTGTATCCTGGGATTGCAGGCATGCAATCAACCATACCCAGCCATCTAGGACATTCTTAAGTGAAACTGGAAGTGAGTTTGCTAGTGGTTTGGTTTTGTTTCTTGGTGCAAGCATGTGGAAGTGAAGATTTCCAGTAAGACCCAGCAGTTTCACTCACCGTTGCTGTGAGCCATCACAGCCAGCGCCAATATAATGAAAACGCAGCAAGAAGCAAGGAAACATCCCTAGAGTTCACCCACGGCAACCCAGCTGCTTTTTTCCTCTTTCCCTTGGGCTTCCACTGAGCCACCAGAGCAATGGCAGTCACCTGAGTCCCACCCAAGGACAGAAGCACCTTCAAATTTTGGCAAACTTCATTTGGATTTTCAAGAAAGCAAAGAGGGATGACCAACAGGTGACAGGGGCATGATCTGTATCTCTGACCTAGAACCTGCTCAGATTCAAAGCAAAAGCCAATCACTGAAAGGAAGAGAACCAACCCACTACACTGGCAACCTAAGGCAAAACAGTCTCTCTCTGGAAGCTGGAGGTGACCCTCCAGCCCTTCTGGGACAGGCAGGCCGCACCTACGCCCAGGTTTCTGCACGACGATAAAGCAAAGCATCCTGCTGCTGAGGGAGCCTGGACACTTCCTCACTCCCAATATTCCCCGAAGTATTAACACAAGACAAAATGTGGACACCGCAGGATGCAGAGACCTCTGGGAAAGGAGGATCCACCTGCCTTCTAGACTAGAGATCAACAAGTCAGAACCTGTGTGGATTACATCTGGCTACTGCCTGTGTTTTGGGAACACAGCTGGCCACTCACTTACTGGGTTCTCTGTGCTATAACAGCATAGTAGAGTAACTGTAACAGACCTTCTCCCAAAAAGGTATTTACCATCTGGTCCGTCCCAGTAGAAAAAACTTGCCACCCCCTCTTCTAGACCCCTACTGAGGGAAAGCTCTTATGAAGCAGGCTGGAAGAAACCGTCAGAATTTAAGTCTCTTCCCCAGGTCCAAGGGCACAGGGACTACCTTCAACTGAGCAGCAACAAGAAGATCAACACCTCCCCAACTTACACACACACACACACACACACACACACGCACGCACACACACGCACGCGCATTGCTTACCTTGCCATGCCAATCCTAGCACCTAGCACTAACAGCCATCTAACTGCTGGAAAAGGGACAGTAACACAAAACACCAACCCCCAGCCCATGAGGTAAGGCCTGCTAGGAGGTAAACGTGAACAGAGTACAAAAAGATACTTCTAGAGCTTGTGAATGGGGCAGGAATGGAGAGATAGCTCAGACGTTAAAGCATCTGCCTCACAAGCAGAAGGACCTCAATCTGGATCCCAGATCCCACGTAAAAATGTCAGGTGGAAATGGCATCGGCCTGTACTTCTGGTCCTGGAAGGCAGAACCTAGGAACCCTTAGAGCAAAAGAAAGAGCCCACACATACTCAAGTACCCTATACACACACACATACACATACACATACACACACACACACACACACACACACACACACACACGCAGGACAATGACAGCCCAGCAGAGAAAACCCTGAGCTAAAGCAACAGCTAAACCCACCTGGCTCTGACAGGACCAACTCAGCCCCTCTAGAGGACAGGCTCGCTCACTCCTAGACAAGCCTGTGTCCCCCTCCACCGCTGTTCATACACAATGACCAGCATTCAGACGAAAACCTAAAAAATATCAAAAAAGTAAGAAAACAAACCCACTGCCAAGAATTAGGCTTTTGACAAGTCTAAATTCGACCATGGCTTATACAAGATAGAACAGTGACAGAACCCTTAATAAGTATAATTATGACAGCTAATGACCTAGCTGACAACGTGCACGTAAAATTAGGAAATGTCAACATAGAAAAGGAAACCATTTTTAAAGAGTCAACTGGGAGCCCACGAGACGGCTCAGTGGGTCAAGATACTTGCCAACTATCCTGACACACTGATGCATGCACTTTGGCACACACGCCCACACACATCACTACACACACCATGCACACACACAACTTAAAAAAAAAAACAAAAACACTCCAATGGAAATGCTAAATATTCTGTTTCTTCACACTCTTTGACATCGCTGTCTGGATAGCAGAGCACAGTTCTGATCTTTTATATACCATACAAATGGACTTAAGACATATGCTCAGGAGATCCTTAATATTATTTCTATATCAACCGAGAAAAGCCTTTTGCTGTAGTTTCTTTTTCTGTTGCTATGATAAAGAACCTCAAAAAAGCCATTTAATGGAAAAGCTTTATATGATTCACAATTCCAGGTCACGGTTCATTGTGGCTGAGAAGTCACCGCGGCAGGAGGTTGAGAGAACATCCGCGTCAAGGGCAGAAAACAATGTATGAATACTGTTTGCGCTCAGTTCGCTTCTCCTTTTTATTAGGTCTAACCAGAATGGCACCACCCACAGGAAGTGGGTTATCTTTCCACCTCCATTAATTTGAATAAGAGAACCCCCACAGGCATGTGATTCAGACTCACAGTGATTTTAGAGTTCATCAAGTGATAACTAACATTAACCATTAAACTCTCTCAAAGAAAAATTGCCTCTATATAACTAACTTTGGCAAAAAACAGCTGAAGCACTAGCTTGTTCTGCCACGGGTAGATCTGCTGGGGTTCCAGAAACAACACCCATTATAACCAAGACTAACAAAGATGATTAAAATATGGAATTTCTTCCCAACTGGACCAATCATTCTGACATTATGTTCGCACAGTGTTAACACACCTACTGTGGAGGTATTATTTCCACAGAAGGCACTAAAGCAATGCAGAGCATGAAGATAAATGGGCGTTGGTAGCTGTCAGACACTACACCGGAGACTCCAACATAACAGTTTTCAACCAATAGCTACAATAAATCCAACCGAGTGTCATAGAAAACAGTAAAAGACATTTTTCTTTTCAAGTCACTTACTGGAAGTGCTGTTGTTATTATCATTACTATTAAATGAAAAAATTGTTCTTGATTTACTTCTAAAGTAAGACTTTTTTTATTTTCCACGTACTACATGAGCTGAAGAGCGAACTGAATTCAAGTCTGGCCCCTGGCTCTGAACTGCCCTAGTTCATCTTCTTCATACCCACGAGGTGATCTAGGCTCCAATACTCGCTTCGAATACCAGTGAGGAGACACTGGATGGTCACAAAAGTTCAAGGTTTGCTCAATCAAGAAGAGAGCAACAGAAGCCAAGAGGCTGAATCCTAACATCTCATCCAGCCACACATTTCACCTCAACTCCAGCACTTAACACATTACTGTGTTATCTCTATGGGCTTAATTTTCAAAGGAAAAAATAGTCTGTGACACAAGTGAAAAGACTGAAAATAGAAGGGAGTCTGGTAAGGTAAATGAAGGATTGTGAAAGGAAACGGAGAAGGATGGGATTTGAGACACGAGTGAAAATATTATAAATCCACTATACTCATGTATGCAACATTAAAGTTTTAAAAGTACATGGTTGTCTGAAAACATAATTTTTAAAATGTACTCTGCATATTCTGGTAATAAATGCAAACTGCCAGAGTGTTCAAGTTCAGGGTCTGTTGCAACTGGAACAGCTATAAAGCAAACATATGCTTCCTGCCAATTAATACTAAGCCACTTTTACTGAATCTCCACCAGGGGGCTTGCTATCATGTCACACTTGAGACAGCACAAGTTAAGTGAAGAAGTCTCGACCTCAGAGCTGACAGAAAACATTCTAGAATGACCTTAGGTTAGGGTTAGTGTCTCACTAGCAAATTCTCAAATAAGAATGGTGTTGTTCATAGGTTTGGATTTAAAAACAGACTTCCAAAAAAGTTACTCAGAAAAGCAATCCTTCAGCAATCCTATACTTACAAAGAATATCTTATTAAAAAGTAAAATATTTATCTGTTTACTTAAAATCTGTAAGAGACAGTACCAGGCAATTTCCTCACTATCTGAAATTTTGTTCATTCTAGGAAGAAGCAAACAAAATAATGAGGGAAGGAAGGTTTAAAAAAAAAAAGTCTGTAGTTAAAACAAGATTTAAAAATTAAAGTCTTCAAACAAACCACGAATTTCACTGAAACAAGCGGCTGAATTATGCTGCCACCCACTGGACTGGAAACAAACAGCAAAGCAGCAAAGCAGCGCTCAGACTTGAACCAGACAGCGCTATAAGTCAGCGCCAGCTGGCGGCATGTGAACCGGTTAACTCTGGCTCACTTTTTATTCATTCCATTATCAATGAATTTGAGAGTCAAATCACATTTAACTTGAAACTAAGACATATTTAACTTAAAAAACATCAAGACCCACTCTAATTTTATTAAAATAAGCATAGCCAAGTTCCCTGTAATTAGAACAGTCGGCCTCTGCATCTTTCAGCTACTGCGCTCTCCACACACTTGCTTCCCCCGTCCTTCTGGCCTGTCATTCTCAGGACCCTGACCTCATGATGATGTGTTCCACTCCTCCTCACTGTCCTGTTAATTGCCCGGGAAGGGTAACCACGGGGAAGTTGTGAACTACCTGTTCCCTAGTAGTGACTATAAACTAAGTGCATCCGTAAAAGTGAAGAGATGCTTTCAATTCAACAGGAAACTTTAGCATGTACAATAAATGTGGCAGCACTGCCTGGAGGAAAATGCCTCCCCACTGTCCCAGGGGACCCTGCATTCAGAAGACATGCACTTGTGTGCACACACGCACGCAGATGCATTTTCATGCATACACATAGACATGTGCACCACATCAAAATGTGCAAATATCATTTCAGATAGTATTGACACCAAAGACTTTTAAATCCACTAAATTCAATTTCTCAGTTTGTAATAAAAGCAAACTGTCCATCTTAAATGTCAACTCAAATACCTACTGTATCATTGGAAATAAAGAAAAAAGTCTCGGTGACAAAAAACACTTCAACAGACTGGTGCATCCGCACAGTGAATACTACTTGGTCATAAAGGATGCAACAGTACTGTGCTGTGGCATCACTGGACCCTGAGAGCGCCGCAGTAGGTGAGGCCACAGCAGGCCACGGGCATGATGTGCGAAGTGCTTGCAACAGGCAAATACACAGGATAGAAAGGAGACTCGGGCCTGGGAGATAGTTCAAGGCTTAAAGCCTTGCCAGCAAAAGGACCTGAATTCAGATCCCAAGTAAAAATGCCAGACAGATATGGCAGCCGCCTGCAATTCCAGCCCCAGAAAGGAAACCCCAGAGAAAAGCAGAAAAATGGTTGAACAATCCAGGATGATTCCCTGTGTTATTCTTGGCCCTCCACAGGCAGTGCACTCAAGTGCCCTCTTGCACACACAACTGCACACATATAAACATACACATACACACAAAAAAGCAAACAGTAGTTGCCAAGGGCAGAGGGAAAGAATGTGCGGGTAGGAGCTTTCTTTGGGCATAACTAAACTCTTCTGAAATCAGTAGTGATTTCAGCCCCGCATCATCCTTACACGAGAAGGTGGATTAGGCAGGCGATGGAGAGCAGGGGGCTGCAGCACCGGCCGCAGGGGCTTCACAAATGCAGGTTCACGCTACTCTCGTCAAAACTCCCCAGAGGCAGCAAGCTGTGCGCGCCTGACTGCGAAGCGACTACAACCCTACACGGCTCGAGAAGGACCTGGAAAGCAGCAAACACCTGTAGGCAGCACCACGGCCGGCACACTGACCTCCTGGTGGGACAGAAGGTGGCATCCTGCCTGGCCACTGCACACATGGTGAGATGCCAGCGAGGGCTGTGGTAGCAGCACGCGCTAGAGACAGACAGTGCCTACTGAGGCAGGCCAAGATGGAGTCGAAGCGGAGCCAAAGCAGCATGCCCTTGGCCACGGGGAGGGGAAGAAGAAGTACTGGCAAAGCCAGCCAGCTGGAGAAAGATAAGAACTGGAAAGGACAGAAACCACTCCATCCAACAGGCAGAACGCTGCTGTAGGCTGCAGCGGTCTTGCAAACTTCAGAGCCTTGCTCTCTGCAGAAACGGAGACTCGGAAAGTCACAAAATGGGCAGTATGGTAAACGAAATGGACTGGGGAGGCACAGGGCCAAGAATCTTTCCTACTGTCCAGGCAGCCACCTAAGAGCACTAGCGAGGCAGCACATGCTCACCAACGGTGACTCTGGCATTCTGAAGCCATTTTCATTCCATCTTTTGTCTCCAGTGCACGCGCAACATGTCTTTAAGACCCCAGGACCTTTCAGCCCTGTGGCCCAGCACTGCCGCGTGGCGCTCCCACTCAGGAAGGTGACGCCCTTCGCTGTCCCTGTGAGCCTGTGCCCAGGCACTTCTTTCTCCATGTGCTGCCAACAGGTCCAGAATTTATGCACCAAGTTTCCTGGGGTCAGGTGGATGCCTTATTTTATTGACAACTTTACAAATGTAGAAATGTTATTTGGGCCAGGTATTATTAAAAGACCTGAGCAGTGGCTGGAGAGATGGTTCAGGGGTTAAGATTCTGCCTTGCAACCGAAGGACCTGACTCTGGATCCCAGGTCCTACATTAAGACACCAAGGAGAAATAGTGCAAGAAAAACATAAGAAGGATCTCAGCCACTTCTTCTCATGAGTTTAGAACAAGTTTCACTATAAATTGGTGAGTTTGGGCACCAAATGTATTTCTTAAATTCTCTATTCAGTTTTTGTTTGTTACTCTGGAATTACAGACTGCCTGCCATTGCTCACTGCCCAGCACAGCCCACCCTCCACGGCTCGTTTCTCTTAGCGCTGGTCTGAGGCTGAGAAGCAGCAGCACTTCTGGCCTGAGCACAGTTCCCTGCGCTCCTGACAGGGCTCTGCCAGCGGATTGCTTTACTGCTGCCTTTGGGTTTCATCTGTTGTTTTGAGATAAATGCTCGGGCCACTGACTTTTCAAACTTCGAAGTTTTCCAGCACGTATTTTAGGATTTTAAATTTCTCTAAAGGGGAAGGGGGTGGGATTGGTTTAATCCTACAAAGTACAAAATGTACTATTACCACTGGTCCAAACCATGCTTACTTTCCTCGCAGGAATTTCTGAATTTATAGTCTTATGTTTTCAACCACACGGAATGTGGTGAAATTTTGTAGTTATCTTTTTGCTACTGACCTCCAAGTCTTTGGTAAGTCAAAGAACACATTTCATATGCCTAAGTTCTCTGAAAACTGTTAGGCCTCACATGGGCAGTGTGTGGTCATCTCATTAAAATGGCTTAGGGTTGCTTGAATAGATGTGCACTCTACAATTAATGAGCTCGGAGTTCAAGTTTGTTCATCAAACTGTTCAAATCTCCTGTTCTTACTGCTTATTCAGTCTTTGAGAAAGATAGCATTTCTTCTGCATTAGAATTTAATTTACCACTTTCTCCTCTGGGGTCTGTTTGTCATGGCTGCTACTAGGTGCACACAAATGAAGATTCGTCCTCTTCTTAACAGAATCCTTTGTCATAACAAGAAGCTCTCTGTCCAGTCACATCCTCGCTCTGGATCTGTTTTTATGGTGAGTGCGGCTCGGCTCCTCTCCTGGCGCTAATGTTTGCTTAGCTTTCCCACCACCCTTTTCCAGCTTCCTGTACCCTCTCATCTGTCCCCCAGCCGCCACTGGTCAGCACATTTACAGATTTCAGAATACCATCCAGTTCGATTCATTTATTTTTAATGTGGCCCTTGGCTTTTATCGTGTCATATGATATTCAAACTGAAATTCAAGTTATTACCCTACCTTTCCATCTCTGTGCCTTTTTCTATTCTTTCTTAACTTGATTATTTTTCATTCCTTTTTCTTCCTCTAAAAACTTGTCACATTATCTTTTAGCATAAGACTATAGGCTACATCCTTGCCTTACTTATTATTTTTCTACCCTACAAGACATTACCATTATCCACACTCATCATATTTTTTTAAATGTCATTTTCACTCCTACCTGAAGCTCCACGTTTTCTCCAGATAACACCTTTTTCTTGGAACACTATTTCTTTAAAGTGAGACACTATTAATGTTAAGAGTCTCTCAGTTCTTACTACACTTCTCCTGGCCTTACACTCATCTAAGTCTACTACAAGGGCTACTTATTTCTGAATGCATACTTAGGGTAACACTATCTTTCTCCAGAGACCATTTACTTTTGCTTGGGACCAGTCAATCTACGTCATCATAGTATGAGAAGCCGGCCCCAGTGGCCAAGAAGATAGGTCTACATATTCTTACTACTCTCACCTGTGTTGGGCTTTTTTTGTTGTTGTTTTTAAGGTTCACTTTTATCACAACATCCCATAGGTGCATCACAGCTTTATTAAATTTCATAGCCTGGGGCTGGAAATTCAATTCAATGATAGAAACTTAATTTAATTTCAAAACCCAGTAGCCTCCTCCTCTTCCAAAATAAATGGGCGGCCCTAGTAAACAAGGGGGTGATTCAAATGTTAGACATCTCCCTCCCCAAGTTTTCTCCAACATCTTAGCCCTATAATTCTTATATTTCTGTTATTTTCTGGTCTTTTTTCACTGTTCTCTACAAGAGATTCAATTGCCTGCCCTCATCAATCACATATTCACTACATCTGGACAGGAAAATGCCAGTTACCGCAGGTTCCCGTGTTCAGTGTCTCATAACGACCAAGAAACGACGATTCCCTGAAGCAGGCAGCAGTGTCTATTGAGGCTTATGAGCGCATCCCTCAAGTGAGAGGATTTAGGATTTTACTCAAGTTAACAGACTACAGAGATACGCAAGAACACTGCACTAGGAGCCAGCAAGACAACTCAGCAGCTGAAGGTGCATACGCTCACCTGTGAGCTGAGTTCAATTCCTAGAGCCCACATGGTGGAAGAAGAGAACTGAACTCTGAAAAGCTGTCCTCTGACTTCCACATGTGCACACAGCATGAGCCACACTTGTGTTTTCCTCGCAAGTGTGCTAAACAAAAAAAAAGAGGAGAGCAAAAACTGCACCAGTACCATATCAGGCAATAGTAACAGAGAAAAGAGTGAAGTAAGAGGCATAAGGGCAGAGGGCATAAAGATGCACATGAAGTCCCAAGCCTGAGAAAGAAAACAGAGGAATTCAGGTTGTGCTGTGACAATAAGGGGTCCACCAGAAGTAATCCACTTGGAGGATCTAGTCTAAGCCACATGAGAAGTTCTAAAAAAAAGTTCTAAAAGTTTCAGCAGAACTTTACAAAACTAAGCAGATTATCTCCTAAACTGACAAGCCAACTTTTTCTAAAGAACTATTTCCGATCGTTTGAGCATCAAAACAATGGGAAGTCAGGGCCTTTACAGAAAAAGAGAACAAACAGAATCTCATTATATCATTTAAAGAAAATCTGGAAAGGGTAAAAATGTAGGTAAGCTATATTGTAACCACTATAAATATACAAATCTAGTCCAGTGAAACTCACAGTAAGAACCCTATATTTAGGTTGGCCACTGTTAAGTGGTCTCACTAATGCCAACACCAAAGAAACTATATAGTTTCTGAAGGTGAGAAAGTCACTATTCCAAGATAAAAGAGGGCTTGTGGTGGTAGCTCATTAGTAAGGTGACTGCCTGCCACATAAGGGGCCGCCAGTTCAAACCCTAGAGCTGTCAGATAAACAGCAACCAAAATGTACTTGGTTTGTCATTGCTCTAAATGCACAGCAGAACATGCTTCCATATAAAAATATACAGGCTCCACAAATTAAAATAACTTGTTAGTATCTCTGAAAACAGTATTGTAGATTATCTACCAACGCACAGTACTTTTCATAATCTCCAAAAATATGCCTGTGGATAGGAAGACATAAGTCATGTTGACAACTGTACAAACCAGCAGCTATTTTAAGATGCCCTTGACACAGCCCTATAGGTTCAGCCATTGATTTATCAACGCCAGCACTCGGTCTCTGGCAACTCATTGTGCTGCAAACAAAAACTAGCTGCGAAGGAAGGGTTCCACCCAAATACAGTGCTCCCGACTCAGAGGACCTGACATTTACTTTCTGTCTCTCGTGAAAACTGTCTTGACGTCACTACAAATACGTAATAGCATCTCAGGAGCTGGATGGTGAAGACAGACTATCTCAAAAAAGAAAAAAAACTTTTAAAATGTCTGATCGCCTAAAGACAGCGAAGACCTGACTGTGCCGTTCTTTCCATTGGTACAAGGCAGTAAGCATTCACTCAACGAACATCCACGAATTACAGCTGCACCAGCTACTCAAGATCAAGAGAAGTGGGGGCCTTGCCTCAGAGGAGGGCCAGGGATGCAGTCAGCCCTGAGCACAGACAGTAACACGACCACCGCCCTCACAGCGGTCTCTGCAGAAGCTCGGGGCCGCAAACAGAAATGCCAGCAGTCTGCTCTGCTCTAGTCCGCTGTTGAGAGAGGACAAGAATTCCAGGGGGCTGGCCAGCGCAGGCCAGAGACGCGCGGCTAGTCAGAAAAGAAGGAACATCTCACCAGGCACGAAGCAGAAAAGAATAAACGTTACAACTTGATGCAAAGTGATCACCGCTACTCTGAAAGCCACTGCATGTCACTGGGACAAGATGCTGCTAGCGTGTTTAATGAGGAGGCACACAGAGCTGAGACCAGAGGTGAAGCCCCCGAGCTTTTACCCACCCTGTGCTACCATTTAACGGGGGCTACAGACTTCATCTACAGTCTCCCAGAAGAGATCACCCAAGGGGCGGGGCAGTGCACGCCTGTGATCCCAGCATTCCGCGAGGCCAAGACAGAGAATCACCAATAGGGCCAGTGTAGCTCGGCAGTAGAGCACTTGCCCAGAATGCACAAGACCCTGAATTTAATCCCAGCACCTCGTGAAACAAGCAAGCAAACATTTTAAAAAGACTTTTTACTTTAACAGGAGCACATGGTTAAACTCAAGGTGGGACATGTATTCATTCTAAAAGCAAGACTCCCTGTTTTTACATTATATACACATACACACACACACACACCCCTTTACATTTACTGATAGCTTTTAAAATATCCGCATTTAAAAAATCAACCTTGGGATGCTTGCTTCAGCAGCACACACACTAAAATTAAACAGTACAGAGAGGACCCGCATGGTCCTCCTCGAGGATGACATGCAAACTCGTGAAGCTTCCAATTAAAAAAAAAAAAAATCACGCTTGGGGTTGCTCAGCACTGGAAAGGAGCACGGGGTTGGGTGGGCGGCTGCAGCCCTGAGGCTGCAGGTAGTGACCGTGTCACGTCCTCTGGGAGCTCTGACCTCGAGCCTGAAGTCCCCACATCTTTTCAGGCCTCTGTGGAGGCTGCGAGTCACTCACTGGACACCCCACCGCCGATGTTCCTGGACCTCAGTCCCTGACCAAGTATGAGGGCTCATCTGAGTGCCCAAACAGGCCAAGCTTTGGGGATCACCTGCCCAGAATGGGAGCCAGAAGAGCGAAATCCCCCGGGTAATTCTTTAGGCCAGGTGTCAGCAGTGTGACATCCCAGGGCAAGTGAGGCGAGCCTCTTTGGTCACAGCTGTCTTTGAATCATCTATCCACCCATAAGTAACCCCCATAAACTCTCTGGTTCGCTTAGCTTAAAAAAAAATCAACCTTATCAACTTTTAACCAAAATAAGAATAATTCTTTCTTAGCAAACAGTAAAATTTTAGTTTCATAAAACACAGTATTAGCAGGTGATAGATTCTCTGGTATATCCATGATTGAACCTTGGAAATATGGACCTGGTGCAACCTTTGTGAACTGCAAGATGAACTTGGCCCAGGACACGACTTGTAAGACAGTGATGGCTGAAATGTTACTAGTAACAGTCAAGGTTTAAAACTGCCTAAAAAAAAAAATCAATCAATCAAAAGCTGATACACCAATAGAGTAAGACAGAGCAACCGACCGGAACCAGATCGCTGACGAGCCCATAGAGGCAGAGACCTTGGTGCCAGGGGAGAGGAAAGGAGGAGGAGAAGCAACACGCTACATTCAGGCCAGGAAATGGAGGACAGAATTAGAAAGCATATCATTCGAAGCCAAAATGCACAGCTCTCGGGCTTCATGTACAATTTGCACAAAAAGACTAGACACAAAATATGTCCAATACATGAATATTGAGTGGCAAAAAGAACAATTTACACTAAAAATGGAAGTAGTGTAATATGAGCAAATTTAGCCTCAGCTATACTAATAAAAAATAAAGCAAAGCAAAAAAAAAAAAAAAAAAAGAGCTGGAATATGGTCCAGCACTTAGAGTTCTTGCCCCACCCATGAAAGACTAGAGATTAGATCCCAGATCCATAAAATAGTGGGCGTGGAGACCACCTGCAATTCCAGCCCTAAAGGTGGAGCACCGAGGGCTCCACAGAGCAAGCTCGGCAGCTAGACTAGTGAGATAGAGAGTGACGGAGGAGACGCTCCGTATCAGCCTCCGGCATCCACATGCACACACATGCACACAAGGGACCCACATGGAAACAAACCACACACACACGCATAAAGAATGGAGGCAGGAAAAACAATGCCAGCAGTACAACAGCTGCTTGAGGAAAACAAGACTAAGACACCACAAGACAAGTGAGGAACGATGACCAGGCACAAAGCCCACCGTGGAGAGGACTCTGGCAACCTACTGCTAGGTGAGTTTTCTAAGCACCGCAGTACTCAGAATCCAAGTGGAATCTGGCCTGGCAAGAAGCCCTCACTGAGGGGATGTGTATTCAAGAAGGGCGATCACCCCAGACAGAGCATTCTGCCACCTGCCCAGATATTAGGCGCTGAGACAAGATTTACCTACTACAGAGGCTTGTTAATAGCTAGCTGCAGCTATTTATACTGGGAAGTGTTAGATACTAGTAGATACACCACTTGTCAAAGATAACACAAGATCAAGAAAGGAATTTAAAATATGTATTTGTGTTCAAATATCCTAAAATTCATCAGCTATTTATGTTAATGAAGGAAAACAAAGTTTTAGGTACAAGAAATGTTGATATAGTGGCTGGTAGAATCAGCAAAGGTCTAAAATATAGCCAATATGAAAGTGTCTGTAATTATGTCCAATTCTCTAACAATCTATTCTAAAGATTAGATCATTTTGAGGCCAGAGAGATGGTTCAGGGATCAAGCCTCTGCTTTATAAACGGAAGGTCCTGAGTTCAGATCCTGATCCCAGATAAAAATGCCAGGAGGAAATGGCAGTGGCCTGTAATTTCAGTCTTAGAAGGCAGAGCCTGGGAAACTCCAGAGAAAGCAAAAAGGAAGTAGAGCAATCTAGGGTGATTCCCAAAATCACATAGTGCCCTCTGATACACACAGAGAGAAAGAAAGAGACACATATGTAATAAATGAATGAATGAATGAATGTTAGATCATTTAGCCAATACTCAACTAGAAATTTGCTTACAGATTTTTATCATGACCAAACAAATAAAATCCCAAACATACATTAGACAACTTAATTCAAACCAAGCAGGAAAACCAAACCAAAGAAGCAAAAAACCTATTTATTCAGTTCTTTACCTGCAGCTCCTTTGAAACTCTCTCTAGGTGATTAGTGATCTTTTTAATCAGGTCGCCATACATCTGCTCCGAGTGCTGCTGGCATACACACTTGTACACACAACTGCAAAAACAAACAGAGCCACGAGGCCAAATCAGTGAAGAAGCATTCAAAGCTCACTTCTAGCCCTAAAACTGGTGGCAGGAGAACCTGCAGTAAACGCATGCCCTCCACAATCAGGGTTCCGATGGTAGACACTGCCACTAGCTGTGAATGACCCAAATAGGGTTCACTTCGTAGAGTGAGTCTAAGACTGAGGGATGACCATATAAGCCACGTTCTCCCTCACTCTCTTTTTTTAAAAAATGAATGTTAAAATAGAGAGTGACGATCAGTAGAAAGTTCTAACTCACAGTGGCATTTGCAATACAATTTCTTTGCAACTCACTGTGCAGAATGCAGCTGTCACCTCTAATTGTCCGTGTGCTGACCTCATATCCCACCCTGGTTCCTATCTGTCACTCCCATTTACCAGGAGCTGGGAAACAAAATAATCCAAGAGTTAGAACTATATATTCAATAAGCATCATTAGCTTAAACTAGCATCTCCCCGTGAGACTAAAATTATGCGTGTTTACACCAGATGCTTTATTCTTACTTTTTCAACAACCTCCAGTTTCTGCACTTGAACATGGTGGAAGGGGCGGGCAGAGGTGGAAGGCTAGTCATGGAGTGTGGTGGACTATACTTGACTTGAACATCAAAGCTGCGATGTACAAGTGTGGACACATGCGCAGAGCCGCACAGCATGCATGAAGCACATGCAAGCTGTCACACTGAAGCTGGCTCAGCCCAGCTCACCGTTCCGGACCCAGGCAAATTAAATGCTAACTTACCTGTAAATCTGCTCATAGGATATAGGGATATAGTCACCAGGACTCTGGGTTAACAGTTGATCTATGGCACCATCCAATTTTGGCCAGTATGTGCTCTTATAATCTTCAATGGTTATAACATTCATTACTACAAGTAAAAAATAGAGCAAACATTACTACATGCCACATATTTAATGCAAACCACAGCACTTTCATAGTCTCAAATATACCTTTTCATTACCTACCCATCCCATTTCAATAAAAAAGAAAATCATGAATCTTGAAACAGCAACTATCAGTCTTCAGTACACTTCTGGTCATCTGTGAGGCATTCCCAAACACACCTTAACCCTCAAATACAAGCTGTCAGTTATATGACAACGGTGACCCACAATAAGGTTTCGAAATCATGACCTTCTAGAACAATCTTTACATACATTCCTGGGAAAGTCAAGTAGACTTTCTACCTGATCCCTACATGTTAATTAGGGGCTGAGTATCAGACGCTGTGGTATCAGAAGAGGCAGCCAGGGTGAGCAAGATGGTTGATAAGCAGCCTAATGACTTAAATTCAACCCCATGTGAAGTAAATGGAGAACTGCGTCCACAAAGCTGCCCTCTGACCTCCACGTGCATGTCATACACACTCACAGGCACATATTACAGGAACAGATGTATACACACACACACACACACACACACACACGGGAAAGCACACACATATGCACACATACACACACATACACAGACACGTACACAATAAATAATTTTTTTAATTTGAAAAATTTAAAAGAGGTTTCCAGAAAATATACTGAAATGTATGGTCTTACCATTTCCCAACATACCATAGCTCTAACTCAGGCTCCAACTATATGCAGCTTGACAAGTCCAATGGAAGAGACGCCAATGACCTACAGCCTTGACAGAAGGCTCCCCTGTTTGCATCAGAGCTGGGGTCCTCCAAAGTTCAAGTTGGGGTGACAGCTGCTTCACAACAATGAGACACTGGGACGTAAGAGCTGACATCTTCAGACTAGGCATTTTACTGTCCATTTTCACCATACACTAGGGAACAGAGCTGTTACAGAGCTTCCTCCAGAAGTCAGGTGAAGAAAAGCCTTGCTATCACATTCCTAACTTCCAACCGTGCAGGTTCAGGATATAGGTATTTCATTCACTATTCTTTAAATTTACTCACTATTCTTTAAACCAATTCACTTTTAATGCAACTTAAATTCGTATTAAAAGACACTAACACAATGGCTTGCTAATTCATGAAACAACATGGTAGCATCTGTTTTGTTTTGTTTTCTGAGATGGTATCTCATACAGCTCTGACCTCAACCCTGTGTATCTAATTTAGACTCCTAATTCTGCCTCTACCTTCCAAGTACAGGGATTACAGGTATGTGTCAACATGCTTCAAAATGGCAGAATCTTGAATATATTTTGCTACTTCAGTACTGAAATATTTGTCTAGCACACATAAGGCCCTAGGCTCTATTACCAGCAATATCACACACAGAAAAGTGTTAAGAAGTCAGCTCCACTGTCTCCATATTTCTAAGAGTTCTCTGATAAGACATTAATAGAAGCCAAAATAAGGAAGAAAATTATCAGTGGTTACCAGTAAGAAAAAGAATTCTTACAAAGAGACAGCAATGAGATGTATAGACGCGTGATGGCGGATATGCTGTATTCTTTCATCTGTCAAAACCAACAGAACCACACATAAAATCAACCTGAATACAAAAGTACAGGATAGAATGTAAATGTGACAAAGGACTACATGAATGACAGAACGTTCAGTGAAGAGAATGGGCAGGAACAACCTTCCAACAACTAAACCTAAACATAAAAAGTCTATGCAAGTAGTGCAGTGGTAGAGTGTACACGTCTGAGGCCCTAGGTTCTTTACATCACTGAAAAAAGAACAAATCTCCTAGATTTTTAATAATTTCTGAGTTTATTTAGGGAATGGAGCTTAGTGGCAGAGCACTTGCCTAGCACGTGGGAAGTCAAGTTCCATTTATTACCACCATTAAAAGGAAAAACAAAGGTCTCATTACAGCAGGGTATGGTGGAAACCTGTAATCCAATATTGGGGAGGGGCGGCAAGAAGTCATCTTTAACTCACAGCCCGTTGACGTTAAAAGCGACCGAAACTATATGAGCATCTGAAAACACAAAAGCAAAAACAACCCAATTGTACACGTGCGTGCACAGATGCAAACAAGAGAGGCGGACAGACATGAAGGGCCTGGCCCACGGGCCTTTTGCTGTGAAAAGACAGTTTCTGTGTTGTACGGCCTGTGTTTTCCACTGACCCCTCCAGGCACCTATGCTGAGAGTGACCCACTTTAAAAGGTTGAGCTGGAAGGAAGACAGGTGACCCTGAAAACAATATGGGGCGGTCAAAGTCAGGACATATTTCCAGGCACAGCCAACAGGGTTGATGGAGACATGAGCTGTGGCCTGCTGTCTTTGGGAATAAGGACTGTGGGAGAAGGAAGCTCACCTGGGGGTTAAGACTTCTGGTACTCACCCACCTTCCCATCCACGACCCCAGAGCTTAGGTCTGCAGATACAATGGAGTTCTCGAGAACTAATATCCCCACTGCTGCCTACGACTAATGACCAAGAGCAGCCTAGTCCGTCAGAGAGACAGCAGAGGCAAAGACCGTCTACTGACGCCTAAGTTCCAGGTATCTGCACTGCGACTGACTCAACTAGCTTCTTTACCTACCAATTCCGCTCCCCAACTCCATTAAAGGTGCTTCCTTGTACTTGAAACTACTGATCATACAGAGAGAGACATATCTATCAAAAACAGAAAAGTCACATCGCTTGCCACGAAGCAGAAGGCAATACAGAAATAAATGCAACGCTACTAAATTCTTGCTAGATCCCACTGTCTGCTATGTGTTGAGCTGGCGCCAGTTTTCTCCCTACAAGGGCATATTAGCAGATGTTAAAAAGTGTTGTTACACATTAGCTCCAAAATACCACCTTTGCTTATATAACCAGAAGAATTCCACGAAAACCAAATAAGCAAAGACATTCTTACATAGTTCTGAGTAAATCACCGCTTTCCCAAAAGCTAGGACCTGAGTTGAGTGAGATGTGCAAAAGGAAAACCATGAAGCCAAGGATTATAGCTCAACACACCACCTCCTGCGCTGCAGCTGGGACGCACACCACTTTAAGCAGCATCCTATCTTAGCAGATCACAAAGGCAACGAGATAAAGGAGGGAAACTAAACTAGTGTCAAGTCCTGCAGCCACAAGGACAGAACACAGCCCCACTTAGAAGTGATGACTTGGTATCTTTTTTTTTTTTTTTTTTTTTTTTTTTTTTGATGCTCTGCCTCTAAAGATCTTTGAAAAGAACTATAAAAAATCAAATAATAACATGAGGAATAATAGAGGATCTTAAAGCCTCTTACTAGCTACCCCCCCCCAAAGCTACATCCATCCTCACACATGCACAACATACATCTATCTACTTCCACATTTCATTTGACCTGAGAAATAAAGAGGAAGTCTATTCAGCTGACCCTGTCTGCTAGCTACAAGCCATCTTCTCAGACCAGTCGGTCCTGGGCTCAAGGCAAGAGACTTGCAGAGTTCAGAACATCAGCAGAGCACATACACAACAAAGACAAAGTGGGGACTGTGTAAGGAAGGCGCCTTATACAGCTACCGGCCACACCCACAAGTGGCTTTTAACATACCTGCCACATCCCCATTAAAAAGAAAAAGAAAAAAGAAAAACTAGCAGCAGTTATTCAGTATGTGTGTGTGTGAGAGAGAGAGAGTGAGTGGGGGAGATCTTGAACTAGAGTGTCTGAAAAGTCCCGACTGCCAAAAGAAACAGTAGTCCAGATCCATGCACTGTGTGAGAAACCACAGCCAGTTTACGACCTGTAAAGGGCTAAGGTTGGAGCAAGAACAAGATGAAGTCGTCTAAGGAGATGCTTCATGGTTAACATCATTTGGATGGTTTTTCAATTTTTTAGTTCTAGATTTCAGTGATTCAGTATTAAGAATATGTTCAATTTTTTATTATTTTATTCAATTTGTGTGTATGTGTGTAACCAAGGGTGAATTCAGGGATCGTGGACAGCTTCCACCTCCTCTTTTGCTTTGCCCCGGGATTCACAGGCTCCGCCCACCAGGACCAGAAACACAGCCCTGCCCCCCCCCCACCTTCCGCCAATCTGGGAGCTGAACTCAGGACCCTCTGCTTGCAAGGCAGAGGCTTAACCCCTGAGCCATCTCTCCAGCCCCAAGAATATGTTTACAAATAAGTGAGCAAAAGAAAGAAATTCATAATTCCATTATGGATACACTGGAATAAAGTAACAGTCATTTTTATGCATTGTATGTACTTAAGAAGGAAATACAATTTTCAATACGCTAAGCAATTCCTTGTTTTAGGTAGTGAACTAAATTCTTTTCCTACACAGAACATGCAATATTCATGTTTATGAACCCAAATTAAAGCATGTAATCTAGACAAAGACGAAATTACCATTAAATTGTTACATTTTATCTAAGTTACATTTTCCACTTCAAAAGAATAGACTACTGTTAAGGTGTCTTTAAAAGGCACTATTAGGACAGGCAGCATCAGAAGTCAATAGAGTCCAAAGAATAGAGTCCAGCTAAGGCTGGACAATCACTTGTATCCAGAAGTTGAAAGCAAATCTAGGCCAAGAATTGCTTCTTAAATAAATAAATAAATAAGTAAAAGGTAAATGGTGGAGCACACTGTAATCCAGCACTTGAGAAGCAGGAAGATGAAGAATTCAAGGCTGTCCTCAGTTACATGCAAGCTTCAGGTGAGACTGGGCTACATGTACAAAAACAAAAACATAAAATAAAAAAGTTCCCTTGCACTCAGGAGACTGAGGCAGGAGGATGACTGAGCTACTAGTGAGTATGAGCTCAGCCCGGACTACACAAACCAACACAAACAGCAAAACAAGTACACTAGAGTGCACAGGCCCCAAAGGCCATTCAAGTTCGAGACATTCACATGCTCTGGTACAAGTCTCAAAATACCGTGCTGCAGAGCTGAAATCTCAAGAAAATACCGTGCTGCAGAGCTGAAATCTCAAGAAAATACCGTGCTGCAGAGCTGAAATCTCAAGGCACGCTCTGAAGGGCAGCAAGCTCATGTACAACCGCAAAGGCAGTGAAGCCGACCGCTCTGAAACTAAGTCTAAAGCATACGAATAACCCAATCATAACGCGAAACATTATCAGGGTGCTAAAACTAGGAGACTACTAGAGAAGTGAGATCCACACCAATCACTTTCATGAACTAAGCAACTTGCAATCAACCCCTTGGAGGAAGAAACCAGAGCTCCAGGTCCCACTCTACACAGCTGACAACATCCACGAAGCTGACCGAGCTTAGAGAGCACAGGGGCATCTCTGACTAGCGCACGCAGACCGACTTTCAAAGTCAACCCACAGAGCCGCAGCCAGCTGCATTCCAGGCCCACCCAATCACAACTCTTGGGGACCCAGGAAGCTCAGCTATCTTAAGACTCCTCAAAGTCCTCAAAGTTTGAAAACCTGAGCCTAATACTACTGTGTGAGCAGTTAGAGCAGCAAGAGAAAATCACACCTGTTTTCTGTGGGTCGCTAGTGAGTGGCTCATTGTCCACCTACCTGGCAGTAAATACAGGTATAACACATCGAAGAAAATGCTCAAAGAGCAGTCGATATTTTCATACATCACCAAAGTTCTACTGCATATCAGGCTCCCCAACAAAAAGAGTCACTGTCAATATTTACTCTGACTACAGTAATAGGGATTTTAAAATAAACAATTATGCCAAATTTACCAAAGCTATGTTACATCTGAAACACGCTTTAACTGGAATTAATGACAAGTGGATAACAGATACAGAGTGGACTAGGAGGAAAGTGTTTGGGTTACATTAACAAGTACATCCTTTCTAAAAGAAAAAAGCACAACTTGTTATCACAGTGTGCCCATCTTTCTAACAATCTAATAAATCAGTGCTGCTCCTGAATCAGAACGTCCTGCTCCCTTTAACATTAGGGGTTCGCTGAACTCTTTTAAGTACTAAACAGAGGGGCTGAAGGCCAAGAACAAAGTTTTCAGAGTGGGAGGAAGACATTGGAAATAAGGGAAAGTAAATGATCGAGTGGAAGAGAATGAGACCAGATCAAGATAAGAGTGTGAGTATTTATAAAAGAAAATCTCAGCTAATGTTTCTCAAAAAGCAATGTGTGAGTGTTTATTCAAAAACAAAAAACCTTCGGCTCATGTTTTCTCAAAAGGTGTGTGAGGACTTATAAAAAGAGAACCCGGCTCATGTCTTCTCAAAAGGAACATAACCAGGCTGGGTACTGGATTCAGCTGGCAGAGTGCCTGAGTGGCATACACAAGTTTCTGCGTTTGATCCCAGACCCACAAAAATGGAGTGTAAAACTATAATCTCAGCAGTAGGCAGAGGAAATTTTGGTAATATTCGTTTACGCCTGAGAGGGTTGGCCAGTTTAAAAATGTCAGCAAACATTTTAAATACATCGCTCCTTTGGAGCAGAACAAACCTACACACCACCAGCCCGGGAATGTTCTGATTTGCCAGCAGAGAGGCAGCCAGTGTTTCCAAGTCGACCAAATGCTTTGAAAAGTCTGCTCTGGGCGCTTGAGTCTGCTCTAATCTCGGGTTTGTAATCTGCATGATTCATTTAGGCACTACATAGAATTTAAAATTCCTATTGCAATTATCATCCTTCCTATGGATCTGTGAAATTACAAGTCACATAAACATGTGTCTCCAAGTCCTCATTAACATGTTCCTTGTCTGTGCCACACAACCCACCAAAGGAAAACATTCCAATCTAGCCAAGGCCGCAACATGCCAACTATCTGACACTTTATAACATGCTTTGCTTTACTTTAAATGAAGTCCTCTTCCCGGAACACTAATAGTTTGTCAAAGTCATAAGGAAAACACACTGTGTTACTGTTTTACTACTTAGAAACCCACACATTTCAACATAAGGAAACAGAATAATAAAAAACTCCCTTTGGCAGAACTATCTTTTAGAAACACAGCGCCTAGCTGCGGCGGCTACCATGAAGACTGGATTCTTGGTTCCTTCAGAAGTTAATACACACACTGCTCTACACTTACACCACCACACTTGAACCTGAAACGCAGCGCTGCGATGCACCTAGATGAGACGCTCAGGGTCATCAGATACCCAAAGTGGTACCAACCCCCCTAAATCCCAATCTCCCCAAATTCCACATTTTCAAATTTCTAAATAGGAAACATGTGCTTAATAGGTTATATAGGTATAAACTATGCTAATTACAAGTACGCCACAGTTTTAAAATTTGCTGGTGTCTTCTACAAGTTAAACAGACATTAAAACCAAACTGTTTAGACTCAAGCTGTAGCAAGGGCGGGTCCCGCAGTGGTTCACCACAGAGGTGGCATGAAGTGACCACTCAGCAAAGCCGGAGAAGAAAAGGTCTGGAAGTAAATGCCTCGTGCTGGGGCTGGACGGATGCACGATGGGCAGGAGACGTATGGAGCAGAACTGGTGGGCTGAGGAAATGTCCAAAGCCATAAATGCTCAGATGCCGACCAGAATCCTGTCCGGTTCTCTAGGGCCACCTGTCAAGAGAAAACACACTGCATTTCCTGCTCCACACGCAAGATCCTTCCTTTCAGAACTGAACAGTCTCAAAGGAGAGACACTCACATGCTAGCATTTGGCAGTTCCTCAAGCAAACAGCAGCTCTGCATCCAATTAGTCTAAAGTGAGCCCAACACTTATAAGTTGGCAAGGCCCCTATCAACATACGAAGTAGCTTTTCAATTTGAAATGTGAATAGACAGCTAAGGATGATCAAAATTGACAAAAAGACATGTAAGATCAAAACAAACAAAAATGATGGGATAAAACCAAAAGTAATTCCAAGAATAAAGGAAACATTTTTTTAAAAATCTGTGATTACTATCTTTGGAAAGAAATAATAAAAAAAAAAAAACAGTGCTGGATCTCCAATAGAACTATTAGAAGAGCCACAGTCCAGCAAAATATAGCCAACAATCAAAAAGGAAATTACACATGACTCTCAATAACCCACAAGAATGGAGATAAGAGGGAAAATGCAAAGGAGATGAAATAATACTCATAGCATAAGCAAGTGCCCCAGAAATTTCCTCAAAAAACAAGGATCAAAAGGGCATCTGACCTATCTAGTCACTGTAAATATATGAGTTTAAAGTCTTGGCACAACATTTAAAAGACGCCAAGGGAAACTCAGTTAAGAATTATCTACCCAAACTGATATTGAAGGATGAAAGCAGTATTTTTAGACATGCAAGATCTAATGCTCTGTCAGGTAGCTACTAGAAGGTATGTTCTACATAAATACACACACACGGGGGGGGGGGGAATGCACCAGCAAAAGCTATGACCCAATCACAGGGGTTTGGTACACCTTGGTAGAAAAGTGCCTCACTAAATTCTAGGTTCCACCCACAATCACCACTGAGAGAGAGAGAGAGAGAGAGAGACAGAGAGAGAGACAGAGACCCAGAGAGGTTGGGGGAGGAGCAATCATCCCAGCTACTTGAGAAGTTGTTTGAGTGGCAACTCTGTGTTGGCCCTAAGGAATACACGAACAAGAGGATCATGCCGCTGGCAAAGACACCAACCATCAGATGGAAGATCTGAAGTGCTGAAAAGTATGTTCAGCAAAAATTATCCAAGTATAAAAACAAAACAACTATAGCAAAGTTCTGGGAGAAAGAAAACAATCTGAATGCACTTTCAGCACTAAATAAACTTTTTATTAAACCAAAAATTATTAAAAGAACTAGAGAGGTGAGGCGTGTACAGGAATAGCAGCACTGAGACCTCATTTTCTTCGAAAGAAGTCAAGAATACAAGAGTAAGAATACAAGAGTGATACATTAAGCCACACTGTATTAACACACTGAAATGTGTGGGTAAATATCAAAAGAGAAGCTAAGTCAATCAGTCACATGAGTGACTGGCAAACAGTTCTAGGTAAGAGAGAGAACCAATGACGTCCTTGTATCTTTCTCATACAATTTAAGTTTTTTAATTATTAATGTGCTTTATTTTAATAATGGCAAAGTTTTGTTAAGTTTTGAGGACAGAAAGTTTGGTGATTCTCAAATTCTCAAAAATGTAGTAAAAAAAATATCTACTGAAATTAAACTTGTTTAGAATTTCCAATATTCTACAGCACAGGAAATGAAAACGTCAGTTGGAGTTCTGAACTCTCTGGATCTCGAGCCTGAGTACTGCAGGATCTGATGGGGCACACACGCTCATGTCTTCCCTCCTCCATATCTGGGTCAAAGTCGGGGCCAGAGACTGAGTCATCCCTGAATACTCATCTTCCATCCTTACCCCGAAATTCTTCAGGCTCTAATCCCTACATACTTGGAAACGCAAAGCCTCCCTGCGTTCAAGGCTCGCTTGTGGAGGCTCTGCCTCTCTCTGGACACATCGCTGCAGACCCTACTGGCAGCTCCACTCCTCACTGGACAGACCTAACGAGGGTGTCCCTTAACCTCCTGTGGTTCCCACTGCAGAAGAAAATCCTTCCTCAAGATGGCAAGCCCTTTTCTCTAGTCATTTCCATTTTCAGGTTCAATCTATGCCACCCCCACTTCCCACCCTGTATCCCCAAAATAATTTCAATGCTGGATCTTTGACGGGCTGCCCCTTTACAAGGGAGTCTCTCTGATTCAACTGCCCCTACCCTAGAGATCTTCCGGGCAAACTTCTCATTATTTTCAAAAGGATTCTCTTTCTGCTTTTTATCAAGTATGCACACAGTTTTAGCACTTGGTCATAACACACCATCGTCTTCTGCCTGTTCATCTCACATCAATTGTGTCTCATTCCACAGCCGCTCATTATTGCAGGCTAAAACACCACCTTGTCATACAGTAAACATCTACTGAATAAAATGGCATTCAGATATCTAATCAACACACCTACAATTACATACAACAAATCTATTACAAGTTAGCATCCAAATGTTCATAAAAGTAGGAAGAAAAACAGAAAACTAGTTTACCCTGCCCGAATATAATGTAAAGGCATAGCAATATAAACTTTTAAACTGAGCGTAACAGTGTAATTACATATGATCTACAGTTCAGTTACAATTGAGTAAGGAAGAGCATCTTCTTTGAGATTTAAGACTGGCCCCTCTATATATGCAGAGTCACCTAGCAGAAAGTGTTACTAGATGCTGCCTGATGCAAAGGAAACCTCATTTTCATACAGCATGGAAGGTTGACAACCGTTTAAAGCACGAGCTTTTCATAGAAGATGGAAGTGCAGAAACCCACTGGTGCCTAATCCACTGGTGTTTTTCTGGAGTCCCTGCTGGAATAAGGCCATAGCCTAAAACCTTAGGGGCTCCTGTTTGACTGGAAATGTCTCATGTACTAAACTGTGTCTCTCTGGCCCATGCTGAGTGTCTGGAAGGATTTGATTCTCTGGCTCCCAGGCTGACAATCCAAGAACACATTAGAAGCTAGGAAAGCTTTCCCATAATCCTACTTCTCCTTCCTACCAATCAGAAGCCTCATGCCTGGATTTGCATACAGACTCCCAGTCTCCTGCTATAAATAAAGTCTGGCGAGACTGGACTGTGTCTTCTTTGGCGACAGTGGGCTTTCCCACCTGTCCTGGCCAACTGTTCTCTGTATTTCCATCTCTGTGCTCTTTTTTCCGTCTTTCATATTCCTCAGCGCTAGGGCAGTTTCATGCGTGGTCGTGCTGGATGCAATGTATTTAATGGAATTTTAGTAAGAGTAATGGCTGGTATACATATACCTTAAACTGGCTTTTTCTACAGTCTCATCAAGGGCATTCTATATGATATCTGTTAAAATGAAAAAAGGGAGAGGCAAAAAAGGAGCCCCAATAAGATCTTGAAGTTCACCTGACAGATCAGCATCACAGAGAAGCTTGCTAGGACACAGTCTAGCATATTAGCCAGTCCATTAGTAAGAGAACTAACCCATCCACAAACTGGGAAGAAAGCGCTTGGCAACTAAAAGGCAAGTTTAGGACATGATAGAACCAGTTATATTTTTAATCAACTCAAAAGTTAAATATTTAGCACATCAAGTTACTGCTATAAAATTAATCTCATCCAGTTCACTTTGAAATACTATGAAGTGTCTGTTCATCTGGAGAACCACGGGCACCTGGGTTAATAAATCTCAGATCTCAGCACATCAATTCACATCAGTTACTACCGGATCTGCACTCCCTCATTCACTCCCTCATTCACTCGTTCCCTCATTCACTCGTTCCCTCATTCACTCACTCCCTCATTCACTCTCACTCAATCACTCGCTCACTCACTCCCTCATTCACTCACTCACTCATTCAATCACTCACTCCCTCCCTCCCTCATTCACTCACTCACTCACTCATTCACTCTCTCACTCACTCACTCAAATACTCATTCACTCTCACTCACTCACTCAGTCATTCAATCACTCACTCATTCATTCGCTCACTCATTCCCTCCCTCCCTCCATGCCTCATTGCCTGGTCCTGATTCTGATAATATGCTCCCAGTCCTGCGTGCCAGATTTTGAAATTGTCCTCTGTCCTCCACATTTGTGCTGTGGCAGTGTCCTCCCCCTAATAAATAGATAAGTAAAACAATCTTTTTTTTAAAGCTAGATTCTTATCCAATGGTTTACATGACTGACTGAATCCTGGGTCCAGCACAGAAACAGTCAGAATTTCTACTTAAATATTAACGAGCAGATTAGACAACTGAAAATGACAAGATCCAGGGCCCAAAAGTGTCCCAGCTTTTGCCAGCATGTGGTAACAAGAGTAACAACAGGCTTTTAGCTTGTAAGTAGGATGAAATAAAATCCTAACCAGTTAACATGGCTAAAAATTTATCAAAGTGTATAATGAAATGGGTACAATCGTATGCTGGCTTCAATCCATCTCCCAGTGGACACAGAAGTTCCACAGTCACACGTTCCCTGTTTCCTAAACACACCAAGAGAAGTTCTAGGATCTGTGAAGACAGGGCCAAGCGGACCCCTCCTGGAGGAACCCATCCCACCAAAGTGACAAACCCAAAGCACACCCCAGTGGAACTACGAAGCATGCCACCGACTTTGAAAACCCAGTGGTGAATGGTGTGGCCAGCCATTTCATGGGCCTTCACAGCCAGGGCAGCAGCGGGTCTTAGAGAATGACTGTGGGTTATGATACATCCACAGCTAGTGGGGACCCCAACTGCAGTGCTGCTCCAGACAAGGCCTCATCCCTTGGGATAATTCAACACTGTCCCTTTTACACTTCCATCCGGTTTTCCTTAATTCAAAAGCAGACATCAGCAAACCCTTTCTACTTTACAATGAGCCTTTACTCTTCAGACTCAGGACTACATCAGCACTGAAGCTGTCTTTCCTCATCTGGTTTACAGAGACCTCAGGCATCTCAACCACACACGTGTTCACTATTATCAACTAAACACAAAAATGACATGCCATCACTATTTTAATTGGTATGTCTCTAATAACATTTCCATCTCCAAGAGGTAAGAACCTGTAAGATTTCCGATACTGTAGGATTCTTAGCTTATCTTCTACAAAGGTCACGCTCTTTTCTGCTGACAGATGGTTCCTTGTCTAGTCAAAATTTCCTTGTCAGCCAAGCATGGTGACACACCCAGTTTCAGTACTGGGAAGGCTTAAAAGAGGAGGCTCTAGAGTTCAAAGCCAGCCTAGGCTACGAGACACTATCTCAAAAAAACAAAAAACAGGAAAAGAAAATTTCTTTGTCAAATATATGCACTATACTGTCCCTTACTCATCCATTTGTCTTTTGCTAAATATAATTTAACTTAACATATCAAATTGTATTGATATGTAATCGGGGACCAGTGAGATCGCTCAGCCATAAGGTACGTGCTCACAAACCTAGCAACCTGAGTTCACTCCCAGGAAGCCCTCATGCTGCGTGGGTGTGTTGTCTTATCTCTCAAATAACAACCCATCTGAGATGAGTTTCTTCCTTGGTTTTAATGCTTCTACTCACAAATGATATTACCGGCAAGTTCTGAGTTTCACGGTCCTTCCAGTCTTCATACCTTATTTTTCCCTCCTACAAAGTTTGCCAGGGCTTTTCTTAACATGTTAAACAGTATTAGAAAGAGAGTAACTACCATAAAAGGAAAGTATCTAAAATTTCTGCACTATTATTTGCTATGAAGTTTTAGTAATGACTTTTATCTAGTTATCCTGTACACTGAATCCCACTAAAGGCTTTTAACACAAATAGATGCTGGATCCTAAATGGTCGAATGGCTTCAATTAAGGAAATCCTGACTGCTTCCCTTTCATCCGCTCCTGAGATAAACTGCTTTGCTATAAGATGTCAAAGCAAAGTAGGACAAGCCATGAATCATGATTCTTTTTATTAAATTTGACTAGCAATATAATATACAGGATTTTCATTTCTATGCTAGTAAGTGCAACACACCTATAACTTACAATTTTATCTAGTTTTAGGATCAAGATTTCACCAACTCCATAAAATGGTGTTGGTGTTGTTTTGCTTTACTTTTGTCCCGTGTTCTGGAATTCAGAAAAAAGAAGATGCTCTTCAAGTCTAAGAGGCTCTGGATCCAGAATTTTGAAAAGAACACTCCTCAGCATCACTATTTTGGTTAATGAAATACCAGTTCAAGGTTTTTCTGATAATTTTCTGATAATTCATAGTTTGCTAGCAATCATATATTTCATCTAATTTTTCAAAATTATTAGCATATTTTAATCAGTAACTTTTAAAAAAATTTTTAAATTATTTTTATTCAATTGTGTGTGTGGGCACGTGTGTGTGTATGTATGTGTGTGTATGTGTGTAGAACCACGGGCGAATTCGGGAACCACCAGGGACCAACCTCCACTTCCTCCTTGTTTACTCTGCCCTGGGATCCACAGGCTCCGCCCTACCAGGACCAGAAACGCCTGCTTCCGCCCGGCGTCTATAGTGGGGTCTAGGATCCGAACTTAGGACTTTCCGCCTGCAAGGCAGAGGCTTAACCCCTGAGCCACCTCATCAGTAACTTTTTAAAAATCTAATTTTCCATTTCTATTTTTCATTTATTTACAACTTTACTAACTTTTTTTTTCTGTGTGTTTTTCTATTTATTCCAAGTGGCTCAAACTGACTTTGTGTGTGTGTGTGTGTGTGTGTGTGTGTGTGTGTGTGTGTGTGTCAGAGGGCACTGTGTGCACACTGAGAATCATCCTGGGTTGCTCTACCTTCTTTTTTGCTGTGCTCTGGGATTTCCTAGGCTCTGCCTTCCAGGGCCAAAAGTGAAGGTTGCCGCCATTTCCGCAGGGTGAGTTTACATGGAATCTGGAATCCAAACTCAGGTCCTTCTACTTGTGAGGCAGAGGCTTAACCCCTGAGCCCTCTCTCCAGTTGTCAAACTGGCTTTATAACTGGGATGACTTTGATCCTCCTGCCTCCAGAGCCCTGGGACTGCTGGGGTTAGAGACATGCACCACCAAGCATGGTTTACGAGGTGATAGGGACAGAACCCAGGGTTTCGAGCATTCCACATAAGCAACTCTATAAACTAAGGTACATCCCCTACACCCCTCATTCATCTTTTCAGAGAACCTTCTTTGGTTTGGCAAATCCTTCTGCTCCTAATATGACTGAAACTTTGTGCTGATTTTTGATCTCTTCAAAGAAATTTTACTTCCGTATTAATCCAAGCTTCCTTCAATATTTAAGACAAATTACCCTGTCACTTTACACAAGGTCTAGTTTCAAATCAGTCTTCAACATGTAAATTACATAATATAAAAGTCTGACTTGTGTATGCCTAACAGTGAAATACCTTATCCTAATCCTCCCAACCACACCCACAGTTCTGTTGTTACCTACAGCAGTACCTGCAAGTCAAGTAAGTAGGATTGTGTGCTGTTCCCAGTATTTTTTTTTTTTTTTTTTGCTTCGACTATGTATCTGCATCAAGGCAACTGTTTTCTCAGCACAGCAAGGTGGGCAGTTATCGATACAGCTTCATGAGATTAGTAATGAGAAAAGAAATCTCTAGGTGCTTTACCAGATGCCCTTTTAAATTACAAGAGAAACCCTGGTTATGTTCCTGACTGAGAACACTTGTGGTCTCCAGACTTTCTGCCTGCAGCTGACTGTGCAGACAGATCACTAAGCGTTCAACATGGGACATGTGCTGAATTGCTTCTCAAAAAAGCGATCTTACACCTGGGCTTCAAAAAAGCTTGTCGCAGTGCCCACTGCATTAGCAAGTATCTCACCATTATTCCGGGGCGGGATGCAAAGGTGCAGAGAAAAGAACCAGCTGTCGTTAGACTTTCAGGCTCCTGACTTGCAGACTTAAGAGTGGCAGACAGCAAGTTACCAAATTTCTTTGTTGGGTTTTTTTGTTTTTTTTTTTTTTTTTTTTTTTTTCTGGCTGGAAAAACACGGAAGGCCTCTTGCTACAGAAACTGGCCGCGCGGTTTTCCCCTCACCTCCAGGGCGGGGGATGGGGTGGAGACTATCGAGTGGACGCTTGAGCAAGAGATGCGGAGCGACGGCCAGACGCGATAAGGATCGGGGGCTGCGCGGCCCTCGGGGGCTGCGCGGCCCGGGCGCTCGGCCGGGCCAGGTAACCCAAGCCAGGGCGCAGGGCGCCCAGCGGGCAGCGGGCGGCGGGCGGCGGGCAGGGAAGGGGGGGAAGAGCCCGGGCTGGAACAAAGGAAGCGGGGCTGCTCCCCGCGCGTGGGTGGGCGTCGGCGGGGGGCACTCACGGAACTTGGAGGTGGAGGTGTTGATGTTGATGGTGGAGCTGGGGGCGGGGGCGGGCGCCGGCTTGGCCGCGGCGGCGGCGGCCGCGTCGCAGCTCTTGAGCATCACGATCACCCCGTTGGTCTCGTGCGACAGCGGCAGCCCCTCCGCGGGGCCCTTCCTGTCCATGGTGATGACGGGCACCGCCAGCAGCTGGCCCCCCGGGGGGTCGCGGCCCGGGTCCGGGATCGGCGGCGGGGGAGGCGGAGGCGGAGGCGGGGGGAAGCCGCCCACCGCGGCCCCCCAGTTGTTGTGGTTCTGGTCGTCCATCATCACCTCGTACATGAGCATCTCCTCCTCCATGCTCTCCATCCCGCCGGGCGCGGCGCCCGCCGCCTCTCGGGCACCTGCAGGCCGTCTCTGCCCCCGGGCCAGGGGGCACAGCAGCCTCCTCGAGCTCACATCGCCCGGAGCCGACACGGGCGCGGCGGAGAGGCCGGCGGCGCGCCGGATCTCTCGCTCTCCGTCGGGCCGACGCTGCCGGAGGAACCGCTGACCGCGGTGGACGCTCCGGGGCTGGGGTTCTGGGAGAGGCTGCCGTAAAGCGGAGACGCCCCTTCACGACATTTTACAGCAGCTTTCAACAGGCGGTTGCGAAGAGCGCCGGGGGCGTGGCGAGGAGGCCCGTGGTGAGAGCCGAGCGCCCCGAGATAGCAGAGCGGAAAAAGGGGCGGGCGCGGTGAGTCACCGCGACGTGACCGAACACGGGGCCTCCCCGCCACGGCTGGCCAATCCCTGACAGACAGGCTGGGGGACGCGTCCGGGCGAACGCTCTCGGGCCCCGCCCCCGGCCGGCTCACGTCATAAAGGAATTCTGTCTGCGCACGCGCGCTCCCGGCCTGGTTACCATGGCGACGGGGTTCGGTGCAGCGTCGAAGGGGACCGCACCTGTGGCGCATTTAGCATTTTTTTTTTCTTTTTTCATGTCTTTTTGGTTTGGGTGTTGTTTTGTTTTGTTTTGTTTTGTTTTAATTCTGCCTTGGCCTCGCCCCACCACCCTCTGCGTGGGGACGGAAGCGTGTGACGTCACGATGCCCCTGCGCGGGGACGGCTCTAAATGGGGCCACCCTGGCCGATGGGCCGGTTCCTCAAGCCTTTGGGACCCAGAACAGAATAATAAGTGTGGAATAGAGGGTGGGGGGAGAAGAGGGGGAAAGATGGGTGATTGCACATATTCGTGATTTTTTTTTTTTTGCATTGCTAAAAAGATGGGCATTGTACTCAGCGCGGGTGGGGAGGAGGGATCTGATGCCCTCAGATTGAGATCCCTACAGAGTGATTTTTTTTTGAAGGGTTCATCTCCTTGGCCGCCCTTCCCCACATCTCTCACCCCATGGCCATGCCGCCCACACCGTTTATCTCTTCCTGTTCTCTTTTAAAGAGTAGTGTTAACTGCCCTCACCTACAACCGAGCAACCTTGTAACAGTGTCTCTGGATTGTTGCTGATGAATCTCCACGCAAGGGCTTTAGGGAACAAGGTGTTTAACTTTAGTTAAGGATCGTTCCAGCTTGGCAGTAGAGGCCACGCCAACACTAAGGGTGGAGGGACCTGGCCACACCATATCCACATAAGGGCCGAGAGGGAACAATCTTTACTTGCCAGATCACTGTCTGGCCAAGTACACAGAAGGAGGCCAACTTCCTCAACCAGTTCCCACTATCTCAATTCACCTGTCCCAGGAGGTGTATTAGCAGTTCTCTAGAGGAGCAGAACCAATAGAATGGATATAAAGAAATTAACTCGTAAAATAAAATCGGTGTAGTCCTGCAGCAGCTGCCCCTGTAGCTGCTAATTCTTAAATGGAGTATCTAGAAGATGCAAGGATCCCTGAAAAGTCTGGAATCTCAGTCATGCTGGAGGGACAAAGCAGCTGGGCTTTCATGTCAGCAGTGAACAGTCCGAAGGCCTAGGAGGCTGGGCTCCAAACACAGCCAAGAACAGCGCAACAGATCCCGCCTGCTTGCACTTCCCTTTATCTGGTCCACCACGGCAAAGCACCGCCCATTGTGCATTGGGTCTTCCATATCATTCAAACAGTCATCTGCAGACTGGTTCAAGAGCTTGTCCTATCAATTCTTCACAACTGTGCCCCAAAGCCAGTCTGCGACTGTCAAGTTGATACCTGAATCTTTCACAAACCCGATCTTCTGCCTAACACTGGCACAAATAAATAAATAAATAAATAAATCAGGGCTGGAGAGAGGGCTCAGGAGTTAAGACTCTGCCTTCCAAGCAGAAGGTCCTGAGTTCTGATCCCAGGTCCCACATAAAAACATCAGGAGGAAATGGCAGCAGCCTGCACTTCCAGCCCTAGTGAGGTCGTCGGAGCCTGGAAAATCCCAGAGCAAAGCAAAGAGGAGGTAGAAGCAATCAAGGATGGTTCCCATAGGAACCCCTGGGGCTCCACAGAAACACACACACACACACACACACACAGACACCCCAAATAATTTTTTTAAGTTTAAAAAAATGTAAATCAACAACACTTAATTTTCTGACCCTGTGATTTTCAGGCGATACTTTTTCTTTATGTAGAAGAGACTGATGGAGAGGAAGAAAGTTTGTAATAGGAGGAAGCAGGGGATTGGGACTGAAAAATAATATGATTCATGTGTAACACCTTAAAAGAGCATAAAAGAACCCAATGAAATCCATGTATAAGGAAAACATATATGGCATAAGAATTCCAGACCCAGCCCAAATAAAGACGGAAAGGAGAAGACAAATTCTATTTGGTAAACAACAGTTTGTTTTCAGTAGCATAGATAGATGGTGGGTGACTATTACTTATGTGCTCCTTGTGACCAAATGCCAGACAAGAGCAATTTAAAAAAAGAAGGGCTTATTTTTTGCTTACAAGTCATGTAGTCTGTCGTGGGGGGAAGGTACGGCAGAAGCAGGAGGCAGCTGGCCATACTATACTGCAGTCAGGAAGCAGGACTGTGATGAATGCTTGCATCAGCTCACTCTGTCCTCTTCATGCAGTCCAGGGTCCCACATTTAGGATGGCATAGGAATGACAGAGTCCACATAGAGGTCTTCCCACCTCAGTTAACCTGATCTAGATCACCCCTCACAGACATGCTTAGAGGAGTGTTTTCACAGTGACTCTGAATCCCCTCAAGGTGACAGTATAAACCTTCACAGTAGGGTAATGGATGTGTCCATCAATACATCAATGATTGTTTCATAAATTTTTCTAACATATTACAATGAATTAAAATAATAGCCCTCAAAAGATGTCCCATATCCTAATTCCTCAAACCTGTAAATGTAGCTTATTTGGGGGAAGAAAAAAAAGTCTTGGAAGATGTAATTAAAGATTCGGAGGTAAGAGGATATTCTAGATCACGCAAGCCACTCATCAACTCAATGACAAGTATTCTTAGAAAGACAGGATAACTGAAGACATGGAGAGAAAACACAAAGTAAATGGGGTTGGTGGTGTGACCTCAAAAGCCATCAGGGAGAGTCCGTAGCCACCCAAATCTGCATGAGGCAAAGAATGGATTCTCTAGGCTTCTGAAAGGAGAACAGCCCTGCTAGTATCTTCTCTTAGACCTCACACTTCCAGAACAGTAAGAATACGTTCTATTGGTTTCAGTCATCCATTTGTAGTTTTTTGTTTCAAAAAAAACTAATCCATACATCATCTTGATTTTGCTTTGTGCATTTGTTATTGTGGAGGTTTTCTTGGTATTTTGGGTTTAATAGGGTATGATGCTACTATTGTGTTAAATTATATGTAGCTACAAAATATAACTAAAATATTCTTAAAGACAAGAGAAAAAAACAAATGCATAGACCAAGAAACCAAAATAATTAAGGGACTATGGACTGGAGAGATGGCTCAGGGGTTAAGACTGTGCCTCTCAAGTGGAAGGACCTGAGTTCAGATCCTGGATCCCTTGTGAAAAATGTCAGGCAGAAATGGTGGTAGCCTGCACTTCCGGCTCTGGAAGGCAAGCCTGGGAAACCCCAGAGGGAAGCAAAAAGGAGAAGCAATGCAGGATGATTTCCAAAGTCACCCTTGGTCCTTCACAGACACACAGTGTTTCTCTCTCTTTCTCTCTCTTTCTCTCTCTCTCTCTCTCTCTCTCTCTCTCTCTCTCTCTCTCTCTCTCTCTCTCTCTCTGTCTTACATACACACATGCAAAAAAATGTAAGAAACTAGACAGAACCTAACACTGAATTGCCAACCTTAATCTAGAGCATTGTCTTGAAACTGCAGAGTACACATCTCTCCCGAGAATCTGTGAAACATTTACAAGAAAGGGAGCACACAGTGACCCAAACGAATCTCTCTGCATGTCTCAGGGCTGACGACATAACAGCCACATATTCTGATGACTGTTTAGTTGTTAGAAACCGATAACTAAAAGATAACAATTTCTAGTCTTCTGACCAACTTATAGTTCAGAAAGTCATAGTGAAACATTAGAAAACGTTTAGACCCGAAGGGATTGGAACAACCATAGTCATATATTCCGCAAAGCCCCAGCCCACCGGTGAGTGCTGAAATTTTGTGTAGGTTCTGTTAAAGATATCAATATAGGTCTTCCATTTTTGTTTCAGTAGTTACACCTCGTTGTGATAAAATCTAACTATGGGTTGGGCCCAAGCAATTCCTGATACATAACTGACCATGAGTGAGAAACACACCCACTGGAGAGAAGCACATGATCCCATGGATTATAAGATACTGTGTGTTACACTTAAAGCATGTTGTGCTTTACTAGTTACTAACTTATCTCTGTTGATCTGTTTCATCTTTGGAGATAGGATATAGTGTTATTATCCACAGTGGATTCAGGTTAATAATTACTACACCCTCCCTTGTCCCAGCTATCAAAGTATTTATTCCATTTCTCTAGTTTGCTTCTGACTCCTACTTGGGTGTGAATTTTATTCAGAAGGATAAATACACCTGTGAAATACACTTCCAAGTTTGCATGAATAACAAAAACACCCACAGCAGTTATCTGGGGGTGATACAATTATAAATACTGTAATTTTCTTTGTATCTTGCAGTAGTTTCTTTGTTCTCTACAATGAAGATGTATTATTTTATAATCAGAAAAAAAATGTTCTCAAACTTAAGGACTAACAAATACAAACTACATAAGGAAGTAGAAGTTGTCTCTTCAGTCTTCCAGACACAGAAATCTCAAGTAAAAATTGCTTTAAAATCAATATGCTCATTGGCTAACAGACTGAGAAAGTCTGGGAAGGGTGGGGCAGGGTCAACCCGGCAGCAGCTCTTCTCCTGCCATGTTCTGGGTCCTCCCCTGCTCTTTCATAGGCTCCCACCTCACAGATGTCAGAAAAGCGGCTGGCACAGCACAGGCCTCACATACCCCAGAGCAATGATGTCAAGATGAAGCAGGCCATGAATGCTGGTTTTTATTACGGGCAAAAAGGTTTTCCCAGAAGCCCTCAGCAAACTTCCTTTCAGCTTCTCATCTTGAACCAACAACCACTGTTGCAGTCCGCCTGCATGGTTGCTGATAAATGACCATCAAACGGCTTAAGGGAACAAGGGGTTTGTTGTCTCTTATGATTATCTGGTTACAGTTCTCAGTCTAACTTGACAGGAGAGCTCACGCCAATACCAAGGCCGAGGAAACTGGCCACACCATCTCTACATAATGGCTAGAGAAGGACGATCCTTACTTGCCAGACCAGCATGTGTGGCCAAGTGTACAGAGGATGCCAACTTCCTCAACTGGCTCTCAGTATTTTATTCACCTGTTCAGGACTTAGTTCCACCCACCATGGGCTGGGTCTGCCCCATCAATTTCCTGCAGGTTCACTCTGGCCCTAACTCAACCACTAATTCTCTACAAATGTGCCCAGAGCTCAAACCCTCAACTGTCAAGTTGACACCTGAGCCCAACTATGACAACCCCCTGGCACTTAAGCCTGATCTCTAAGCCCTCCTCCTCGCTCCTTCCTCCTGTGTAGTAGTTAGATAGACATGTCAGCTTGACAACTGAAGACTGAGCTGCGGGCACATCTGTGAAGAACTGGTAGTCAAGCAAGCCCTGGGCAGCCTGCAGAAGACTGTTCCATCAATGTGGGGAGACCCAACCCATGGTGGGTCCTGACATATCATCGTACTTGGCAGACCTGCAGTCTGGCGAGCGAGGTTTCCCCTTCTCTCGGCAATCCCTGTACCTATGGTGTGGCCAGTTCCCTCGGCTTCCGGTGCTGGTGTGACTATCCTGACAATTCTGCCAAGCTGGACTGTGAGCTGTAATGGATAATCGTATGAGCCCCTTTACTCCCCTAAGTCGTTTGGTCATGACTTTGTTGGCAGCGTGCACAGTAACTGGAAAGTAAGAGGCGCTCTGGAGCTTAGTGTGACCCAGTCTCTTCTTCAGTGTACTGGCTGGGAGCACAAGAGGCAGACCCGGGGGCAAATCCTGAGGTCAGCTTGGGAAATGAAATGGGTGCTAGGTAGGCAACAACACCCATTACAGACACAAGTACCCGACCCCCTGGAGCCATCCATTAAGACCCTCATCCCAACCTGTCTGTAACCTCCCCTTCACAGATACCTCCCTAATCAGAAGATTTATGTAAAACTGTGTATATCCTGATTCTAATCTTGAAGATATAACTCCCATTTAATTACAAATGTTTTGTGGCTAATTACAACAGTCAGGATTGGGAGAGGGATACAGATACTTATCACTTTTTGCGTGTGTGTGTGTGTGTGTGTGTGTGTGTGTGTACACATATGTGTGCGGGGAAGTATACAAGAGAACACTTGAGTGTATATGCCAGTGGAGGCCCGGGGGTGACACTGGCAGTCATCCTGGATTGTTCTCTTCTCCATTATTGCTTTGCTCTGGGGCTTCCCAGATGCACTGCCTTCCAGGGCCAGAATTACAGACAGCTGCCATTTCTGCCTGGCATTTTTACATGGAATTTGGGGGCTGAACTCGGGTCCTTTTGCTTGTGAGGCAAAGGCTTTAACCGCTGAGCCGTCTCCCCAGGCTTTGTTGCTTTATTTTTTAACGTTTATAGATTTTATTCTTTTAACAATTTCATGTGTGTATGTAGTACATTCTCATTATCGCACCCACCTTCCTAGTTTCCTTCCAGCTTATCTCCCACTCCTGCCTAAAGGCTCTTTTATCACCAACATGTCTTTTCGTTTTGTTTTAAGACCCACTGTGTTTACGGGTTGTCTGTGTGCCCATGGGTTTGGAAGTATCACCGCAGCCCCGCGAGCTCCTCCGTGGGCACATGAATGACACTGAATGCCACTCGGAATCTGAGGTTGGACCAGGAGGGACAGGAAGCACAGGACTTATCACTTTGGGTACCTAAATGTCAGCTTCCCTCCAAAGCATTTCTTCACTATTGTTCAGCCTTTCACAAGGAATAAATGTCCAATAAGTTATATCTATTTGACATTTTACATCAATTGCTTTCCCTTAGTCAGTCCTTACAGCATAGCCTGTACTTTCAGATATATTTTTCCCAGAACAAAGCAGTTTGTTGTGATGTTTATGGATTTCATCTCTCCTGTCTACCTAAATTGCGCATTATTAGCAAAGAATAAAATTGCTCAGGGGTCAGCCAGGAGGGGAAAGAAGAGTAAACTAGGGTGGTGGCGAGAGCCTGTGATCCCAGCACCCAGGAAATAGAGGCAGGAAGAACAGAAGTTCACAGTCATCCTCTGCAAATAATGAGAATAAAACTAAGTTTTAAAAAGTGAGGCAGGGGCTGGAGAGGTGACTCAGGGGTTAAGCCTCCACCTTGCAGGCGGAAGGTCCTGAGTTCGGATCCCAGATCCCACGTATAGACGCCAGGCGGAAGCGGGGGCGGCCTGCGCTTCTGGTCCTGGTAGGGCGGAGCCTGTGAATCCCGGGGCAGAAGGAGGTGGAGGCGTCCATGGTGGTTCGCGAATTCGTCCGTGGTTCTACACATAGACAGACACACACACACACAGACATACACACATGCGCACGCACATACACACGCACATGCACATGCGCACAATTGAATAAATAATAATAATAATAAAAAATTTAAAAAGTGAGGCAGCCACAGCAAAGGGAGCCCAGACTGTATGATTTTGGCACAGCGCCCCGAAGGGTTTCCACAGAAGCCAGGGCTCTTGGGAGTGAGTTTTTAGGAAAGATCAGCCCCTCCCTAATATCTGGCTTCTGCCCCTCCATATTCTCTCTCTCTCTCTCTCTCTCTCCACCCCACACATACTCCTACCAGGATGCCATCTATCGTGTTGTGTTACAGTCCTGGGTGTTCTTGCCAGAGCTGAACAGCAAGCAAGTCCATATGCTTGGACTTCCAAAACTATAAGATGAAGAATCTTTCTTTCTTTACAAAGTACATAGCCTCAGTTATTTTGTTATAGCAAAAGAAAAGGAAGTAAAGCAAAAATGATACACTAAATCCACAGTTCATCTCTAATTTAAGTATTGCTCTAATTTAATTAACAGTTCTAGTTGGTATGATCTCAGTAAAACGTGGTTTCTCCACTTTAAAATTAGTGAAAAGCACCCCGAGAACCACACTCATCCCAGAAAAGTTGGCTAATTTGTCGTTGCTTGCAGCAGAACACAAATTATATGAAAGTCTTGATTATAACAACATAATTAGTAATTCACTTAACAGAAGCTAAGAAAATTAGCTCTTGTGAAGTAAATATAATTTATGAATTATGCATGACTTTTTAAATTACTGATCCAGCCTATCTAAAAAGCACCCAGACATACTCGGTGATCTCTAGCCAGTCACGTCTGATACTTTACCATAGTATCATATACTTTTACACATAAGTTTATTACGTTAAAATATAAAAGTTGGGTAGGAAGGAGAGTCAGACTTACGTTACTTAATAATTTGCTAGCTGGGGGGCTGGAGAGGTGGCTCAGGGGTTAAGCCTCCGCCTTGCAGGCAGAAGGTCCTGAGTTCGGATCCCAGATCCCACGTATAGACGCCAGGCGGAAGCGGGGGCGGCCTGCGCTTCTGGTCCTGGTAGGGTGGAGCCTGTGAATCCCGGGGCAGAAGGAGGTGGAGGCGTCCACGGTGGTTCGCGAATTCGTCCTTGGTTCTACACATACACATACACAGACACACACACACACACACACACACACACAGACACACGTGCGCGCGCACATACACGCATATGCACACAGTTGAATAAATAATAATAAAAAAATTAAAAAAAATTTGCTAGCTGGATATTTAATACATCACTATCTGGGCATGTAGATGGGCCTCCGTTGGGATTGTTGCTACAGTTTTCAGCCATGAGTGGGGGGGGCAGGAGGATGCCATGTAGGTGCTGAGACTTTCCTCCTGGGGACAGGAGGCCGCGTGGACATAAAGGTGATCCAGAAATGGAATGAGAGGGTGGCCGTGACCTGCACAAGACAGCCACACAGAAGAGACACTGTGGTCTCACTGTGTGTTTCTCTAACCAAATAACTTAGGGAGAAAAGAGTTTAATTCCGACTCAATTTCAGGTTACAGTCTGTCATTGCAGGGACATGACAGCAGCAGGAGCTCAAGGCAGCTGCTCCGCAGGTTTTACACCCAACTCAGTGATCTCTCCATGGAGACATCACACCCACAAGAGTGGAGAACAAAGAGCCAGTGCACACAAGTTTTCCGGCTCATTCCATCTTCATGTGACTTGGGACCTCCTCCCTAGGGAATGGTCTCATGCACAGTGGGATGAGTCTCCAGCATCGATCATGCAATCATGTCAACCCCTCACAGGCATGTCCAGAGCCAACCTTAACCTAGCGAATCCCTCGCAGATGTACCTAGAAGCCACCTAGCTGTCAGGTTGACAGTTAATACTATCACAGGCATAGCGAGGGATGGCTGTGACCTAGAGACCAGGAGACAGTCGCTCCAAGGAGGCAAGGGGGGGATTCCAGTGGTGGAAGCTTCGGGGGGAGAGGAAGTACTGGAGTGGAAGCAAGAAGGCCACAGAAAGGCAGTACTCAGAGAACCGCCAAGTTGAAGTCACAGCACAGACCTGGTGGGATTGTAGCAGCTGTTGCAACGATCGCTGTAGAAGGGATGGTTGTGCAAGAGGAAAGGAATGGGAGCTTATCAGAGGATTACAGAGAAGTATGTTCTAAGTCTTTGCTCCCGTAGATCGATTCAGTATGTCAATCCCTACAGAGTCTCAGAGGAAGAGGATATCTGCACCCAATACAGCTGAGCCGTGGCCTGCAAGGGATGCCATGATATATTCAAGATGCCACACTGCTCCTCCACCGTTGCCAGTGCAGCATGGTCTCTGTGACTGGCAGCAGTGAGCGCAACCACCTGGTTCTTCATGGCCAGTCAATCCATCAGCATCGCAGAGAGTTTGGCACCAAGCGTTCTGTGTAGATGAACCCTGGATGGAGGCCAGGGTTCCTTCAGCAGCCACGCTGACCATCTATCTGGGAGGAGTTGGCTTAGATCTTGGCGTGTCCAAGAGGAGGCCCATACTAGGGGATCTCTGCTTCTAGCTGTCTCATACCCAGCATTTCCTGCACCGTCCCTGACATTGTCTCATGAACTCCCACCCAGACAGCCATCCCCAGCCCTGGCACAGAGCTGCCCCTGTTGCAGTCTGGACAGCGAACCTGTTGCATACAGTTCTCTCTCATCCGTGCACATTGCTAACGCCCCACGTTCTCCCCTCATCGCCTTCTAAAAATGAGTGGAAAACACAATGGTAGGGGAGTTGAGACCAGTGATTTTCTTTTTAGAAAAAGTTTTAAAGACAGTCCTTCTTAGACGTGGGTAAGCATGGGAGCCCAGTGGGGATTCTAATCTCCATCAGTCACTCACTGGACTTCAGCTGGTCACAGGCATGTTTGGTTGCAAAGAGAAAAATTAAGTCCAAAGGCAGCAGAACATTTCAGGCATGGTGGCTCACCCCTGAACCCCAGCATTAGTGGGTCGGAGGTAGCACTGCCATGAGCTGGAAGCTAGCCTGGGTCACAGAGCAAGACCTTATCACAAAGAAAAGAAAAAAGAGTGGGAGAAGCAGCAAAATGCCACCCAGACTGTCCAAAAGCACTGCTGATAACAGACGGTTTTATTGTGTTTAGCTTTCTGAGAACAGGCCAGCCTCATGCTTGCCGTTGCCCCCAAATTTTGAGGGACCCACGTGGTAAGGAGCAAGCGAGGACCTCTTTCCTGCAACACCGTATCTCCATGGTGACGCCACAAGCGTCACTCTTGAGGCTGGACAGGAAAGAGAGCAGAGAGGTGAAAGTGGCTGTGTGATTCAAAGTCAGGCAGCGTCACTGCTGGTCATTGCACGTTTGTTCTGGGCCAGGCACGCGCTAGGAACTTGCCATCCGGCAAGGCTGTTCTCCTTTTGGATTCAAAGAGCTGCATGTTAGAAGGGGTAGGAGGTTTCTACAATCGACATGTAGAGGGGGCCAGGTTTGTGACGGCTGGAACACTGGCAGCTCTCCGTGTGCCCAGAACACTGTGAGTCATCTGCACACCGATGGTAACATCAGACACGACACAGTCAGATACCTTCATCAGCGTCGCAATTGAGGGATGGTGCTCTGGGCACAGTTGCGAAGAATTGGTAGTTGAGTTGAGCCCTGGGCAAGCCTGCAGGAGATTTCTGATCGATGGAGAGGGTCCAGCCTGTGGTGCGTAGGACTAGGCCCTGGAAAAGGGAAAAGATGGAGGGAAACTGGTTACGGAAGCTGGCATCCTTCGGTATACTTGGCAGACATGCTGGTGTAGAAAGTAAGGATTGTCCCTTCCGGCAGTCCTGTGGATGCCCAGTTCTCTCAACCCTGGTGTTGGTGCGGCCTCCCCTGCCAAGCTGGACTAAGAACTATAACTGGATAATCATAAGAGAACAAAACCCCGTGTTCTCCTGTAAGCCATTGGTCCCCGCAGAGCAACTACAACACACTGAGCTGAGCGCATTCTGTGGACGCTAACAAAGCCAGGGACGGAGACTTTTCAGATGGGGAGGCTGAGACTGGGAGAAGGGCAGAAAATCCCCCAGATCAGGGGTAACAGGAGACTGAAAGGAAGCCGACCCCGTGGTCTATCTCAGCTGGCGGGAGGCTTCGGCCAGACCACAGGGGAGTGGGGGGCTTCTGTCCCCTCCCTTCCTTAATTTTCTCTGTCCTCGAGCCTCTTTCAAAAGCTCACTGCGGGCATCAGAAAACCACGGTCTCTAGAGGATGGGTGTCACCTTGCCCATGCTGACAGTGGAGTTCTTACGAATAGGGGTTGACTTCCACAGGTGTGTGCTGCGATGCTGACCAGTGAGTCGAGAGAGGTCCACTGGAGACCAGGGTTACGACTGTGCTTCCCAGGGGATGAAAGTGTGGGCTCTCGCAGGCCTTGCACAACCAGACAGGGACTGGACCAAGGTGGGAGCAGGAAGGTGAGATGACCCTGGATGTGGGCCTCAGGAACCCCCTCATCTCCCAGGGCAACTGCCAGCGTGAGACACTGAGCCCCCTTGGAGTGCGGGCCATTCCGGGTTGGATCCTCCCTTACTGCCGGCTTTCAGCACCAAGGTCCAAATCTGCACTAGACTGTGATGCCCTGGGAGCTTCTGCTAGCACCACCCCAGACCTGTGGGCAGAATGGAGCAAGGACGTGGGTGACGCACATGAGGAACTTTCTCAGCGAGGCCAGGAAAAGTGACAGAGACTTCCCAATCAGAACTAATGGGAAACAACAGCTCTTTAATCTAAATTCACAACATAATCAGCCTTCTAGTTAACTAATTATAATTAGATTCGATTGGCAGTGTATTTCATATATGCTAATTGAAGGCACGGAGCTGCATTTGCTGGCTGGGGTGGCATTACCCCCTTTCTGAAAGCCAGGGGGAGAGAGAGCTCTCTGGCCTCAAAGTAGGAGACCTGAGTTTGAGTCACACTCTCTGCTCACCACGGCTGTGTGGCTTCAAGTGAGTGTCTTAGCCCCTCTGAGTCCCGTCATCTGTCAGATTCCAAAACAAAAGGGAAAACACATAGCGTTACACAGTGTTACCTACCACGGATTCATTCTGTCTGTGCTCTAGCACCATGTGTTAAAATCGCATGGAGTGTGTCCGGGGTCTAATACACCTGTGACTGTGGAGGGCACTCTTTTGCTAGAAAATTGATGGGCCCAAAATAGCAGAGATTTTAACTGTTCCTGCGTGAAACCATTGTAGGGACCCCCAAAGACTGTGCAGGCTTGTACAAAGTGTGGTGTGCACCCTTGAAGTGGAGCAAATTCCTCGCTACTCACTTGAGATGCAACCCAGGAGATTCTAAGAGCACAGAGCAATCTCCCCGAAGGTGCCACGGAGCCAGAAGGACCAGTGGACCCGGCGACTCTGCCCGGAAGTCAGAGGCTCTTAAGGACAGACTCCCAGCTCTGGCCACGCCTGCCCAGCAGGATCTTAGATCAGGGCCAAGGGCTGCTCCACCCCTGAGTGCTGAACTTGACATCGTCGAACCATCAGAGCAAAGAAGCCACATGCTCTCTCTAGATGGTACATCCACTTCAGAGGCGAGATGAGGGCTGGAGAGAGCTCGGTGAGCGGCGCTTACCCCGTAAGCAGGAGGACCTGAGAGAACCCAGCACCCACATGAAAAGCCAGCGGCGCTCCCACCTGTGATCCGAGTGGGGCGGTGAAGAAGACAGGAGCGTCCTCAGGCTTCTGGCAGCCATCTACCTGCAGAGGCTCTTAGCGTGGGAAGAGGGAAGGGCCACAGGAGGGGAGGAGCCAGGCTCTAGAAAGATCTGCAGCCAGGACCAATCACACATCATGCTGAAAACAAAAAGTCAACTTGGATCTTGTCAAGCCACTAGATTCGAGCTTTACCTCCCATAGCGACTGCTGTCAATTAAGTTCATCGCTGAAATTTCCTGTGGACTCCAGCTTGTGGGCCGTTCAGCATGCGAGGAGCATGCGAGGTCTCCTCGCACGGTTTGACTTGCGTGTGTGAGAAACCATGGCCATCATTTCTGCTCTGCACCAGTTTCGTGGGTTGCAGAGAACAGAAATGCCCAAACTAACAGAAGCACAAGGGTTTAGTAGGAGGTGCTGAGAGGGTGTGAACCGTGGAGACAGGAAACAGTGCACTTGAGCCTTCTGCATGCTGTCAGATGCATGTCAAGCAGGAAGGGTGTGTCCCTGGGTGCTAGGCGCTCCACTTTTTTTTCCTTCCTTTCTTCCTTTTTGCTTCCTTCTTCTTTTCTTTTTTCTTTCCTTCCTTTTTCCTTCCTTCTCTGTCTTTCTCATTACTTGCTTGTTTCCTTCCTCCCTCCCTTTCTCCCCCTTTCTTCCTTTCCTTCCTTCCTCTCTCCATCCCTCTCCTTCCTCCTCCCTCTCCTTTCTTTCCCTCCTTCCCTCCCTTCCCCTCCTTCCTTCCCTCTCTCCTCCTCCTTCCTTTCCTCCCTCCTTCCCTCCCTCCTTCCTTCCCTCTCTCCCTCCTTACTTCCCTCTCTCCTTCCTCTCGCCTCTTCCTTCTTCCCTCCTTCCCTCCCTCCTTCCCTCCCTCCTCCCTCCCTCCCTCCCTCCCTCCCTTCCTTCCTTCCTTCCTCCCTCCCTCCCTCCCTCTCTTCCTTCCCTCCTTCCTCGACAGGGTCTCATGTAACTCAGGCTGACCTTGAACTCCCTGTGCAGTCAAGGATGACTTTGAACATCGGAATCTCCTGCCTCTCCAAGTCCTGGGATTATAGCCGCACACCCCGCCCCAGGTTTATGTGGTGCTGCGAACCCAGCTCAGAGCGTCAGGGTTCTGGGCAAGCACTCTTCCACGACTCCACATGTCTGCCCAGGAGACTCACTCACTGGGAGGCTCTACAGACAGGGCCAGTAAACTCCAGGTGACAGCTCATCTGTTTTGGTCTTTGCTGAGCTTCTATCTCCACACCAGTGAAACCTGACACCTCTGGTTAGCTGTGTGGCTGACATTCCTTTCCAAGCGGATCCCCAGGCTCCATTTCTTTGTCCTGAATGAAGATCCTGATGTTCCGCCATGGGCAAGCTGTGCCTGCCATTCACACCCATGTGGCATGTGGCCGCTGCCCTCTGCTTCCGGGGAAGCTGTGCCACGCTGCATCCGTCTGTCATCTGTGAGCTTCTTCCTGCTGGACTCCACATCCCCTGCAGACGCCAGACCCCACCCACAGTTCTCACCTTAGGTGTGGTCCACGCCCACCTATCACCTGGAATTTATCTATCGCCCTGTATGGCAGTCGCTGTAGACGCTGTAGACCACGTATCACTCACCTCCCAGTGACTAAGTCTCCTGGGGCAGACATGTGGACTCAGAGCCTGGCTCCACCAGGTGTCAATCACCTCTCCAGTGACTAAGTCTCCTGGGGCAGACATGTGGACTCAGAGCCTGGCTCCTTGTGGCACCTTGTGATCCTAAGTCAGTTATTGCATATCTCTCGCCTGTGTTTCTGCATCTACAGGATGGCTAGGATAATAGCACTCAGCATTAGTTATGTGTTGCTTGGTTACATGTTTATATGCACTTATATTGTAGATGTGTACATATGCATGCATAGGTGTGTGCAAGTGTGTAGTGTTTGTGGACATATATGCAAGTGTCCACAAACACTATACACACTAGTGTGTATTTGTGTTTGTCTATATGTGAATGTGTACATATCTATATATATGTGTGTATACTGTACATGTATGTATGTTGTGTTCATGTGAGTATTCATATGTGTGCATAGGTACATGTGCTTGTGTGCAATTGTGAATATGTAACTACAGTGGGTGTTTATTTCTGTATATGTCATAGGGTGTGTCTGTGTGTGTCTGTGAATGTGTGTGTGTCTGTGTGAGTGTGTGTCTGTGTGTGTGAATGTGTGAGTGTATGGCTGTGTATGTGTGTCTGTGTGTGTCTGCGTGTGTGTGAATGTGTGTTTCTGTGTGTGCGAGTGTGTCTGTGTGTGTCTTTGTGTGTGTGAGTGTGTGAATGTGTGAGTGTGTGAATGTGTGTGTCTGTGTGTGTGTGTGAATGTGTGTGTTTCTATGTGTGTGTGTGTGTGTGTGAATGTGTGTGTCTGTGTGTGTGTGAATGTGTGTGTTTCTATGTGTGTTTCTATGTGTCTGTGTGTGTGTGAGTGTGTGTGTGTGAATGTGTGAGTGTGTGAATGTGTGTGTTTGTGTGTGTGAATGTGAGTGTGTGTGAATGTGTGTTTCTGTGTGTGTGTTTCTATGTGTCTGTGAGTGTGAATGTGTGTGAATGTGTATGTTTCTATGTGTGTGAGTGTGTCTGTGTGTGTGTGAATGTGTGAGTGTGTGAATGTGTGAGTGTGTGAATGTGTGTGTTTCTGTGTGTGTGTGTGTGAATGTGTGTTTCTATGTGTCTGTGTGTGTGTGTGTGAATGTGTGAGTGTGTGAATATGTGTATTTCTATGTGTGTGTGTCTGTGTGTGTGTGAGTGTGTGTTACAAGGAACTTGGAGTCTCCTGCCTGTGGCTCAGTGCTCCTCTCCCCAGCGGGGAAACCCTAACTGGGCGGCCAGATGGGCCCAGTCACGCCCAGAAGAGCAGGACGCTGGACCTCGCCCCTCGGAGGTCTTCGGCAGGTCGTCACAGGAACTGTCTGCTATAAACATTGCTCAGTGTCCCCTCCTTGCATCTGAGTCCCCTCCTGGTCCCTAATGCCCTTTTCACTCCCGCTCTGCGGGCACTTCATCTACACCCGCATCTCTGCCCTTCCTTGGGGGGGACCCAGGCACAGAGTCGCCTGGCCTTTAGCAATGGAAGCACATTCCACAAGGAGCTGCCTAACCAGGCCTGGGGGATCCCCATCTTCCTCCTCTTTAATGGGGACCAAAGGGGCTTGTTCAGCCTCGGGGACCGTGCTCCCCGTCATGTCTGATGTAGTTGTCCCTCACAAGCTCATGTGTTTGAGTCTTGGCTGATGTTTAATGTTGGGGGGGTCACAGCACCTCTAGGAGGGGAGCTTTGCTGGAAGGCACATCACGGGGGTGAGCCTTCAGGCGGGGGAACCTTCCCCTTGCAGTTTTTGCTCTGGCTCTCTCTGCCTCCACGATTGCTGATAAATGACCATCACACAGCTTAAGGGAACAAGGAGTTTACTTTCTTACGATAGTCCGGTTACAGTTCTCAGTCCAGCTTGACGGGAGAGCACGCACCAACACCAGGGCCAAGGGAACTGGCCACACCATCACCACATAATGGCTGAGAGATGGACAATCCTTACTTGGCAGACCAGCATGTCCGGTCAAGTATACAGAAGGACGCCAACTCTCTCAACCAGCTCTCTGTGATTTATCCAGGACCTAATCCCACCCACCATGGGCTGGGCCTTCCCCATCAGCTAGACAATCTCCTTCAGGGTTGTTCTGGGTTCAACTCAACTACTAATTCTCCACAAATGTGCCCAGAGCTCAAACCCGCAGCAGTCAGGTTGACACCTGTGCCTGACTATGACAAGGATGAAGGCTGTAACCTGAGCCATCTCCAGCTTCTGCCTCCAAGCCATGCCTTCTGCGATGAGATTCCCCGCAGTGGGCTGCATCTCCTCTGGACCATAAGCCAAATAAATCAGTCTTTCTGCCTCAAGTTTATCTGAGTGCTGTTTCACAGCAACAAAAAAGAAAAGTACTACAACACCACCCCCTTCCTCCAGTGTTTTGAGGTTAGGGTCTTCCTGTGCAGCTGCGGAACTGCCCAGTAGCGGCACTTACCTGGATAGCCCTCCAGACGCCGGGGCCATGCGGGGTGCAGACGTGCTTGGATCCCGTGGGGCATCCCTTGGCCCGTCCAGCTGTGAGCAGTCTGGTTCCGCTCCACCGCCCTCACCCTAAGCTGCACCTGGGCAGTTTACACACCATTTGGTGCAGAAACCCTCCCCTGGCAGCAGACCCTTCCCATCATGCTCTCAGATGCCAGGCAGACTCGCACATATGGGCGTTCAGGCCCTCCGTGGCTCGCCAGCCACTCTTCCCTGTTCAGTGGGGCACAACCCAGGACTGGCATGTCCAGGGTCTGAGCCCCATCTGATCGGCATGGAGTGCCAGTCCCCCGCTTCCATGCAGCACCCCCACCCTATCCAGGCAGGGATTCTCTGACCACCTTTCCCCTTCACTGGTTTCTTGGCACAATAAGAGAGCAGTAATTCCCACGCACACCTTAAGGAGGACCATAAACTGCCTCAGATGCCCACACAGAGTAACTTCCAGTAACTTCTACTCGCAAGGACAGCCTGTCCTTAGGCAAAGCGCCTCTGATCTTCTGATCAAAGCTGCCAGCCCAGAGGCTGTGCCAGGGGCAATGAGCCCCCAGGCTTGAGGCCATCAAGCTCCAAACACAGGGAAAGGAACGCACGTGTGGCTTCCTCCCTCGCCCTCCTTTGCTTCTTTCAGTCTTATGGTCAAGAAACGAATGAAACCTGAACGTGTGCATAGAACTTCAAGGTACTTAAGGGGGGCGGGCTAGAAAGATGCCTCAGGAGTTAAGCCTCTGCCCCCCAGGCAGAAGAACCTGAGTTCAGATCCCAGATCCCACGTAAAAACATCCAGTGGAAATGGCGGCACCTTGTACTTCTGGCCCTGGAAAGTGGAGCCTGGAAGATCCATGGTGATCCCCAAAGTCACCCTTCAGCCTCCTCAGGCACACACACTCAAGTGCCTTCTACTGCTACACACACACACACACACACACACACACACCACCTGCCCAGGGAATGGTCCTGTTCACATCAGGCTGAGACTTCCCATGTCAATCATGCAGTCAAGACAACCCAACCCAGGTATGCCAGAGCCAGCCTGAAGCTGGAGAATCCTTCTCCCTGGTAGGCTGGAAGACCTGCCCCCTACATGTCAGGTTGATCATCAACGCTCATCCCAGTCTCTTCAGTGTCTGCCTCTCACAGGCAAATCTCACCATGAGAGTTTGGCTTGGGCCTAAGGCCTGTCCTTCCTGGAAAAGTGATTTCCTTGAGAGTGTCAGAACTGGAAGGCATGGGAAAGGAAGGAACCTTCTTAACCTAGCCCTCTCCATCCTCCCCCTCTCTCTGCCCACCCCACTCCCCCCCCCCACCAGCCTGCATATCCATTCTCCATTCTCTCCCTCCAGCACCGGGCAGCTGCCTCATCCTTGCAGACACCCCACAGCAGTCTGTAAAGTGGGAATTGGAATTTGATTTGTTTGCTTTATTAGCTATGTGATTTTGAGCGAGTCACTAGCATTTCGAAACTTTGGTTTCCTGTTTATTAAAATAACAATAGCAATGTCTTCAAGAAGTCACCTTGCCTGCTGTGGTGGTCCACACCTGTAATCCCGGCACTCAGGAGACAGAGGCAGGAGCGTAGTAACTTCAAGGCTAGACTTACATATCAAGACCTTGCCTCAAAAGCAAGATTTTTTTAGCTGATATTTGTCTGATGTTGTTGTTTCTGGAACACACATGTAGAGGCCAGAGGCAGATGTTGGGTGTCTTTCTCTAAAGCCCTCTGCTTTGTGGCCTTGAGACAGGGTCTCCCTCTGAATTGGAAGCTCTTCGTTCCAGCTAGACTGCTGGAAAGCAAGCACCCAGAATCAGTCTGCCTCTGTCTTGTGCTAAGCTTACGGGCACACTGCAGCCATACCTGACTTACTTTTTTTTTTTTTTTTTTTTGTAAAAAATATGAATGTTTGGGTTTCAAATCAGATCCTCATGTTTGCATAGTGAGTACTCTTACCCACTGAAGCATCTCCCCAGGCCCCCACTTAACAAACTTACTGTTTATTAGCGAGCTCACAGGTTCATGGGAGCCACAGCATCCACGTGGAGGTCAGAGGTCAACTTTCAGAAGTCTGTTCCCACTGGCGACTCAGGCTGCCAGGTCTGCACGCAGGCTCCTTCACCCGCTGAGCCCTCTCATCATCTCCCACCCCACACATATTTATTGCACATCCGCAGTCAAATGACATTAACTTGAAGATACTGTGGAGAAAAAGACAAGCAAGACTTTCACCTTCCAGGAGCCTGAGGTCCAATGGAGGAAGAGCTGGTAAAGAAAGTGAATAAAAAGGGGCCGTGGCTGCAGCTCTGTGAGTGTTGGCCTAGCGTGCGAAGCCCTGGGTTCGATCACCACTGAGGGAGCGACGCAGCAGATGAATGAGCAGCTCTGGGAACTGGGACATCCGCCCCTTCCAGGGCTGGGAGAACGGCTTCACGGAAGCTTCGGGCACACTGCCATTACCAGGAGCGCCGTCCTCGGGAAGCAGCCAGCGGGGACAGGTGCCACCATTCCCAAAGTTCCATGGCCAGGGCGCAGCTTGCACAGGGTCCCTGCCCAGCCCTCCCATCTGTACCACCCCCGTCTCAGAACCTGGACACAAGAGGACGGACAGAAGGCCTCCCACAGACTGTACCAATAAGGCAACTGGCCACAGAGACCCTGCCTGGCACAAGCTCTCGGCCAAAGCTGGCTTCAGTCCTTGGCATAATGGGCACCACCTGAGTCCCAGGGATTAAAGCTGGCATGGATTAGTTCTCGCTGAGCCCGGGCTGGAGCAACACCTTGGCTCCCCTCCCAGGCGCTAGCGTCCGAAGCCGCCAGCTCCCAGCTGGGTGCCTTTCACTGCTAACCGTCTCCATGGGTGAGCCTGTCCCGATCAGACCTGGCCCCACCAGACCCGCAGCTGTTCACATCAAGAGAAACCGGGATCCAGAGCAGAGTCGCCGACCTCCAGGGGCGTCCGGAGGGACTGGTGACTAAGGACAGCTTCAAACAGCACGAAGCTGGTCATCCTCTCTGGCTTCCACTGCGAGAGCAGCATCCCGTATGGGATGACTAGTGTCGTGCGGTACCTACTTAGCTGCTAGAGGCAGACAGATGGGAGAAATCACCCTAAGTCACCTACCCTTGGGCTGGTGACTTAACTTCAGTCCGTCTTGGTTTCCCCACCTAAAGCAGGCAAGGTAATCATGGCATTTGCTTCACAGGTGGGGCAAAGCTGAAATCCATGTCAACGCACTTAGGAAATGTGGAGAGTGTCAAGGATCCTCTTCATTCACTCCCTCCACAAATGTCTACTATGTGCTCAATAAAAATTCAGCTCTCTCCTCTGCGCTCTGCGCTCTCCATCTCTCTCTTCTCTTCCTCCTGCCACGGCAGCTCTGTCCCTGTCTGACTTTAAGCTGTCTCTGTTCCAGGGCCCTCCTACCTTAAGGCTAAATCGTGGCTCTCTTGGCCACCAGGTCTTCAACTCTAAAGAAACTCCTATTTCTTAAGTCTCAAAATAAAAAAAAAGCTCAGGCATATCTCACATTGCTACACGATATTCTCATCTGCCAAGCACACAGTAGAGAATCATGCAATTGAGTTACGAAATAAGAAATGCAGAAAATTTTTGTGATGTTTCAAGTGAGCTCACGATTTTGTGTCGAGCCACACCCACAGCTGTCCATGGCTGCGTGTAGCCCACGGGGTTGGACATGCCCATGTGCCAGGCCCTGCTAGGCTGGGGAAAGGCAATGATAAACGTGGAAAGATGCCCGAGGTCCTCGAGTCTGCAGACCACGCACTGCGAGGCATTCAGTCATGATGAAAGACTTCAGGCTGAGTGTACCCCACCCTGTGCCTTAGTTTTGCTGTGTAACAAATGCACCCCAAAACCTAGTTACTCCAAGCAATATATGTGGAGACGTTCACAACTCCGTGGGTATCTGGGTTTTCTCCCAGCCTGCGTGAGGCTGGCTAGAACTAGTTGGTGCAGGATGGTCACCGTGGAGATATCCGCAGCCGCACTGCCAAGGGCTCTTAACCTCCAAGGGGGTGCAAGGGGCTTGTTTACCAGGTGTCATAAGGCTCCGCAGTAAGAAGGCATACCCAACTCAGGAACACCTTCCAAGCCTCAGCCTGCATGAGTCACCAATGTTTTCTTTCATTGGCCAAGCAAGTCGCAAGACCAAGGCCCAATCCAGAGTGTGGAACTAGGGAATAAGAACAGATACCGTCGCTGCACTGACCATCTCAGTGGTCCCCAAACAGTTGTGGCCATGTGGACTGTATGGGTCAGCTCAGGCTGCCATAACAAAACAACGCAGACATTAGAAGGCAGCCTCACAGTTCTGGAGGCTGGAAGTGCAAGATCAAGACACCACCATGACGGGGCGGGGTGAGGGATGGGGGTTGGGGGATAGCGAGTCCCTCTTCCTGACTTGCTCTTTTATTTCCTTGGTGAATGTATACATGAGCATAATGGATGGAAATCATCCTCTTCCTGTAAGGAAGGCTACCTATCCTGTCAGTCACCAATCCTGTTTGATTAGGTTACAACCTTGTTTAACCCCATGTTTCCTAAAAGACTTTCTTCACATGCAATCATTTAGGTATTAAGGTTTAAGGATAAGAATTTCATGGAAGGGGGCACAATTCAGTCCACAGAAATCCCTAATTTTTAAGATCTGCACTTGTAATACATGCATTTATAGAAGATAGAAATTTTAAGTAGATACATATTTTATGTGAGACAATTTGATGTATCTTAAGCTTGATTAGTGTGTTTAATGTTAAAGTAAAGTTGTGGTTTTTTAATTATGCCGTCTCACCTCACCGCTGACGGAGCTCCTCCTGAACACAAAGTTCCTGCTCAGCTCTTATTAAGACTCAGTGTTTCAAATCTTCCTTCGCTTGGCAGTAACCCATGAAAACTATCTTCCCATCTCCTAAGGATTAGCTTAGTTAGGCCTAGATCACATATCTGTAATCTACTTACCCATGAGCATGTAGACCATAATACTTAAATTTCAGGGCTAGGGACCTATTTCAGTGGGTAAGAGAGTTTGCTGCATAAACACAAGGACCTGAGTTCAAATCCTAAGAACCCATGTAAAAAACCAGGCATAGTCATGCAGACAGCTGTAACCCTGATACTGTGGGTGACAAAGACAGAAGAGTCGGAAGGCTTGCCGGCCACTCGTATAGCTCCAGGTTCAGCAAGAGACCTGTCCAGGGGGAATGAGGTGGACAGTGACAGAGAGGACACACTGTCTTTCTTTGAGTTCTGCATGCACACATACATATATAAACATGAATCTCTGCATGTGTGCATGCATGTAGAGCACCGCTCTTAAAAATATCATTGAAAATCCCCTTAGCTTTCTTTTTGACTCAACTTCTTGCTGGCGAGTTGCATTCAGCCCGGCAGCCTTGCCCGTACCAGGCCCAGATGGATGGATAGGTGGAAGGATGGTGGATGGACAGGTGGGTGGATGGGTGGGTGGCAGGTTCAGATCTACTAACGGGAGACAAATAGACAAGTAGACCATGTCGACATTGGGGGCCGAACCCAGCTGAAGATCCTGGGCCACACACTTGGTGGTCAGATGACAGGCTAGTAGATGCTGTGGCATTCACAGTGTTAGTGGACCCCTCTTTATGGGTCCAGGTGAAGATATTACACCCCCTTTTCTTCAGCCTGGTGTGTATGTTAAGTTCTTGGTTTTTCTGATATAATTTTAAAATGTCCATGTTTCTTGACTTATTCTGATAATGTATAGGGTGGCGTCCTTTCTACCTTTAGGAATAAGTCATGTGATCTCTGCCTCATGGGTGGTCCTGGACAGGTGGAGCTATTCACACGCCTACCGTGGTACACAGACATCTCGCTTCTGTGTTTACACTCAAAATGCAGTCAAAAATTGTTTAGAAAATGGGATCTCTTGGAGAAAGAAACAGTCAGAAGGAAACAAAGGGGGTTAAACACTCCGGAGTACCTTAGGGGTACGTTAGGGCCGAAGTACAGCCCGATCTCAATGAGGGTTCAGGGAAAATGGTTTCTCTTCTGACATGAGGTCAGATTCGCCACGTGAGAGAGCCACGCCCTGCTCTTTAGCATACCCAGCTGTGGCTTCAGTGGACGCTGAGCTGGGTCTGAGGTTTCCTAGGTGGAACCCCCCCCAACCAGAGCTGTTCCAAAACTAAGAGGATACCTGTTCCCTTGCACTGTGGCGGGCTGATCCTGAACACGTCTACCGCATGAGCTCCACTCCCCTTCCTCCACACCTCATCCTTTCTGCCCCTTGCTCTTAGACTCAACTAGGGCAGAACCAGAGCTATAAAGGCACGATTCAAGGGAAGGGCTAGAACCTGCCAGCTCCCTAGTATGATCCTCCTGGGAAGGGTCAGCTCTGGCCTAAGGCTGGAGAACGGCTGGCTTCCCCAGCCACAGGCCTGGTGGACGTGTTTCATTAAGGCCTGGAGATAGAAACCACTCAGGAAGTCACTACCACCAAAAGGGCCAGAGGAACCCAGAGGGGCGTGTCCAGAGTAAGCAGGTCTCCCATGTTATCACACCCCAGCCTCTAGCAATTTCTGTCATTTCTTACCACAGCAAGTCAGCAGGTGCCAAGCAGCTGTGTGCTGGGGGGAGGGGGGCTGGGGGGGCTGAGACGAATGGGACAAGTATATCTTATCTACAGATATGAAATTTAGTAAAAGGAAGAAAAGATCCGAACAGCTAAGAAACAAGATGCGAGACGCCCTAGTGAGGAGGCCTGTGGGGAGAGGGGACGTGGACCCCTGGCCCTGCTCCCTCACTGCATGGTCCTGCGTGCCCAACTTCCCCAGGGACGCCGCCAATACGGGACAGATCTTCTCATTTAAAGAAAAGGAGCAGAGACATTGCGTGTAGGCTGTCTCCTGCTTTTTGTAAGTGTTGGAGTGTGTATAAAATCAGCTGTACAGGACGAGGGAGACTTACGTACTGTAAATGAATGCTGCATCCCAGGTGCTGGGCACTCCTGGGCAGACCGGGTGCTGCGGAAGGCCTGAGGAGTGACTACCGCAGCCGTGCACCTTGGCGCAGGCTTATAGTCCTCCAGAATAAAAGGAGTCCCTTTTTCTAATTTGTACACGACACCCTATAGCTAGTTGTGACCTGAATCTAAAAGTTCAAAAATACTTCACATGCTGGGCTGGAAGGCAGCTCAGTTGATAGGGCTGACAGAGTGCTTGCCTAGCACGCACGAGGCCCTGGGTTCTGCTCCCAGCACCAGGCACGGCGGGGCACACCTGTAACCCCAACACTCAGGAGGTGAAAGTGGGAGGATCCCAAGTTCAAGGTTATCCTGGTTACAAGTTCAAGGCCAACTCGAACCACCCGAGACCCTGTCTCGAAAAGTATCTTATGTCCAAATTTTTACAGCATGTCAGACCTCACTTTAAAAGCAATACCATTTGATAGGAAATCATTTTGTCTGTATGAGCAGAAAAATAATAAATAAATAAATAGATAGATAGATAAATAAATAAATAAATAAAAGGAAATCATTTTGTCTTGTGCGTGGTTACACTTTATGAAATATCCTGCCAAAACTATACCTTCCCCTCCTCAACTTTTCCCCACTTCTAAGTCGTTTGTGAATCAGTCAATCACATCTGAATGTGATTAGTCAGAACCAAGCACTGGTTAAGTGGAGTAGGCCACCGACCTGGCCTTCGGGGCACAAGCTCAGTGAACTGCCCACCACTTGTGCGTGCTTGCCGGAACCGTGGCTGCACATGCTTCTGCAGACGTGAAGCTTTTTGTCCATCCACTTTGGATTGGGTGGTCATTCTCAAGACCCCAGACTCATTTCTAACATGGATTCACTTCAGTCCAAGGGCATCCACGAAGCAACAGCAACTGGATTCCCTGCCGGCTGCAGGTGTACGGAGCACAGAGACATTATTGAGCTCGTCTCGAACGCGAGCTCTTTCTCTTTTCCCTGCTCCCACGTCCAAAACGCAAGACAGGAAAACCGCAATGAAGTCTGAAGCAGCTGCTGAGCGGAGCCTCGTCAGCTACGGGCTGGCAGGCAGCAGCACCACCTTGGGGTGGCTCGCATTATTTTTTTTTTTTCAGTAGCTGCAAATCCAGTCATCCTAGGACGGCAAAATAGGGGTATCTACGGGTGACTGTGGGGGACAACTCGGACACTTGGACAAACATAAGGCAGTCCTGTGGTCTGGGTTCCCTATGAATCTGTGTGTCAACGGATTAATGCCCATGGTGCTATCAGAGGGAGTGGGTCGAACTTTAAGAGATAGAACCTGAAAAGTGCAGAAAATAAGTGACCACAGACTGCTTGACACTAGAGTAGACATCTAAGTCAGCCCCCACCCCAAGGCTCAGGAAACATTACAGAAGAGGAAGAAGTAAGATTGTAAGAGTCTGAAGTGGGGCAGGGGGCCAGACAGAGAAGGCTGTTACATCCATGAATTCACTGCAGAAATTATATTTCCACGCTGCATGGCATTTGTCCTGTCAACACTTCCCACGGAGGAGGAGAGATCTCAAGAGACATCACACCCTCCAGGAGACCGATGAAGGTTAATGGCGGTGGGGTGGGAGGGAGATGTTTTGTCACTGTTATCCTCATTGATATATGATGCCTCTCTAGCAAATGCTCACGCACATGCCATCCAAGGCAACTGTGATGAAATTCAGCAGGCCACACACGCGAAAAGACATGACTATAGAAGGGAGACTGGCAGGAAGAAGGGTTGTGATAGAAAAAAGAAAGGGATGAGACTAGGGATTAAGGTGTGCAAATTCATAAATTTTCACAAAATCATAAATGATTTTGGCTTGTGGCTTGAGGGCGTGCACTCCCTCTTGGCCAGAAAGACAGCAACCAGGGGCAGCCGGTCCCGCTGCACATGCAATCAGGAAGCAGAACGCAGACAGGAAGTGGTTCAGGGCTGTAAAAGTCAAGGCTCATCGCCATCGACTCGCTTCCGCCAGCAAAGCTTTGTCTCCTGCACTAGCAGCCAGGGACCAAGTGTTCAAACACGTAAGCCTGTGAGGGACACTTTACATCCCAACCACAGTAGCCATCTGCTGCTGCTTGATGATGATGATGATGATGACGATGATGATGATGATGACGACTGCTGCAGACCTTACCCCATGTCACAGTCTCTGGCGCTTGCTTCTCTGCCTAGCTGGTCCCTGGCACCTGGGGCTCCGTGGCCTCCTATGCCTTTTTCCTTTGCTCATAATGGTCCTCTGCTTCTTTGACCTCCTTGGGGCCAGCCCTACTCAGCTGGGCTCTGGCTCCACAGGAACTCCTCCAGCTGGCTGGCGATGTTCCCTGTCAGCGCCCCCTCACCCCAGGGGCACGACTGCTTCCCAGGGGTCCTTGACTCCCTCCCCTTCCTCCTTGCTCTTGAACCCAGCTGTGCCTCTGAGACTTGAGCCCTAAGCTGCTCTAGACAGGCTTGGTCCCCAAACCTGCCTCAGGATCAGGCAATGGTCCAGAAAAAAAGAGCACTGTGTTGGAGTCTTTGTCATAGAGCACAGGGGGAGCCGGGGTCCTGGGAGATTTGGCGCCATACCTCATCTCTCTGAACCTCAGATTTTTTTTACCTATAAAAATGAGTGTGAAACTCTCGGAGTGTTAACGCATGTCAAATGCTCATCTGAAGCCTGGCACATAGTAGGTGTCAATGTTTGTGGCTAATTCCATTAAAAAATTCCAAGGGCCAAACACTTGGCCTGTGACTTTGGGTGTAAAAGGAGAGGTCAGGCGCCCAACATTTGGATGGCATCTTCTAGTTTCCCTGGCATCACGGCACACAAGATTCAAGGACACTTTAGTATAAAGCTCGACAACCAGGCTACCAGGTTCTTCCCTCCCGAGTCCTGGGGTCAGCAGCACTGATGTCCTTGGCAATCAGGTGAGAAGGAAGAGGAGAAGGAGGAGAAAAAGGAAGAGGGAGAGGAGGAGGGAGAGGAGGAGGAGGAGGAGAGGAGGAGGAAGGAGAGGAAGAGGAGGGAGAGGAGGAGGAGGGAGAGGAGGAGGAGGGAGAGGAGGAGGAGGGAGAGGAGGAGGAGGGAAAGGAGGAGGAGGAGGAGCTCTGTGCTGCCCGAATCCTGGGACAGATGGGAGGTGCCATCTGCCACCTCTTATCAGCTCTCTGAACTGGGACCCCCCATTCTCCCTGTGGTCTTTGCACTGCCCAGGCCTGAGACGGAGGCTGTCTCCACCGCATAATGTCCACTGCCATAGTTAGGCACAGGTGTCAATTTGACGGTTGAGGGTTTGAACTCTGGACACATTTGTGAGAATTAGTAGTTGAGTTAAGCCCAGAACAAACCTGCAGGAGATTGTTTGCCTAGTGGATGGGGAAGGCCCAGCCCACAGTGGGTGAGACTAGTCCCAGGGCAGGTAAATAAAATGGAGGGAGCTGTCTGAGAAACGGGGCATCATTGCGTATAGCTGGCCATACATGCTGGTCTGGCAAGTAAAGATGGTCCCTCTCAGCTGTTTCATGGATATGGCCAGTTCCCTGCCCTTTGGTGATGGTGCATGCTCGCCTACCAAGCTGGACTGAGAAATGTAACCAGACAATCGTAAGAGAGTAAACCCCTTGTTCCCTTAAGCCGTTTGATGGCGATTTTATCAGCAACCATGCAGGCGACTGCAACACCTGCCTATCAGATCACAACCTTGCCCAGCCCGGCGCCCAGCAAGAACAAGGCTCCAGCTCCCACTTCCTTGCCCGCCACTTGGACCCCACAGACCTCGAGCCCAGCTTGGACTCCCCTGTCTCCTGAGGTAAGACCTGGCATCAGCCTGGGTTCTTCCAGCCCTTTCCCCAAAGGCCAGCGCTGCCTGTCGGTGCCACACCTGTGGTAGTCCATCGTGGTTGTCAGCCTGACCTGGAATTCACTCACGGGCCAGCCATGAAACGCACCTGAAGGTATTATCTGGATTAAGTTAATTGAAATTTGATGGCCCACCCCACGTGTGGGGCAGAGCAGATTAAGGACAAGCAGCTGGCGAGGAGGAACCGCACGGTGCTGAGACCCCAGCGGTGTTGCGCTGCAGGTCAGACGTTCCTTCCATGAGCTGAGGGCAAAGCTGTTTCCAGAGAGGAGCCAGGTGAGACTGTGCTGCAGATGAGGTTAGAGGCTCTGCTTGCTCCTCTTCCGGGGCACAGGGTAAGTGGCTGGGGAGCAGGGGGAAGTAGTGCAAGAGGGCTGAATGTACTCCTTGTGAATGGCTGTTTGCCATGGCAACGGCACTGCTGAGATTCCAGGCCTGCTCTGATGGGAAGCTGCTCTCTGGGTATAGAGAGAGAGGGAGACGTGGCGCAGAGTCTAGCTAGGCCTCACGTCTTGGCTAGCAGCTAGCAGGGGGCTGTCTTCTCACCTGGCTGAGCCTTGACATCACTTCTACTCCCAGCTCTTCTGCCCGGCACCCTTTGAACCAGCCGCAGAGATAAAAAATAGATAACTCCCTAGCGACAGGGACGGTGGCTGTACTGGTCACTGTGCCTTGGGAGTCCAGCTGAGTGTGGCCAGAGGCAGTCCCCTAGGGATTCCCTGTAGCGGGGGTCCCCGGTGCTTCTGGGACATCATCTAGGATACCCAAGAGCTAATACCATCCTCTCTCCAGTTGCTCTAAGACATGGACCTTACTTTTACCCTCTGGGACACCGCCCCCCATGTCACTCTCTCATCCTGACTGTGACCTCCACCCAGATCCCCCATCAGAATAAAGATAGCCCTCAGCCTCTCAGCTCGGCACCCTGCTGGGTACCTGCCTCAGCCAAGGATTCATCCCTATTCAGCACCGTTTCCCTGACATCCCAAGCCAGAACAGCCCCCATTTTAGTCTGTTTGCACTTCTGTAGCAAACTGCTACAAACTGGGAGTCTTGCGGTTCTGGAAGCCAGAGAGTTCAAGATCACGCCCTGCAGATTCCTTGTCTGGCGAGGGCCTTCCCAGCCCTCGCTTGGCAGAAAGGGGAGGAACTTGCTAGAATCCCTTTAAGGTTGGCCCCTTATGAGTCTGTGCTTCTAATTCTAACCAAGCCACTTTCCAAAGGACCTTCTGCCTCGTCCCATACCTTGGACTCGCGTATCCACCATAAGAGCTTGGGGGAGAACTCGCCACTCTTTCCAGTCAGCACGTCGCCTCTCTGCCCAGTCCCGTTTCCTTCCCTTCCCTCTGGCCATTACTGATCAAACTAAGGTGAAACAGAAAGACAGGAAAAGCGAAGGTGGCACAGGAAGAGAAAGACGTCCCTCTCTCCAATGTCTGGCTGGGAGTCTAAAATCTTAACTTTAACCTTTAAATGACCTACAGAGCTGATCTTGTACGGACACTGCAAACGGTTATTACAGCACGCCCTGCCTACTTGGGGATGAATGCTTCCACTCGCGGAGTATCACCGGGTCAGTCCCTTCTCTTATTCCAAAACCCAAACAACGTATCTCATGAAACCACCTTGCAAGTTTACTCACTAAAGGAAATTCTTTAAGAGAAATAAGCAAGTCTGCACGCATACTTTACCTAATGTTAAACTTGAACTTTTAAGGGTTGCTTGATCTTTAAATCTTCTTGTGAATTAATCTTGTGGTGACTGTAAATTAAAAAGCCACAAAATCATGGATATATATATATATACACATACATACATACTATACATACCTCCATTGTAAAGACGCCTGAATGTGATTCTCTCTGGAGAAGCACACATCTTGCCTTGGGGCTATGTCTTTACTTGTAGTCTCTCTGTTCATAGACAAACTTGCTCACTTTGCCTCACTCATCCTGAAATCTGCTTCTGAGTATCCCCATAGTCAAGGATGAGGCTTTTACCCATGAGAGGTTGCTGAGAGGAAGGAAATCTTCAGAATGGGCTGTGGCTCCCTGTCACAAACAACCGCGTCTCCCTTCCAGGACAAACAGCAGTCTTACCTCGTGGTATTCAATGTCTGAAGACCAATGTGGGATCCTTCCGCACCACGCTAACTAGGTTCAAATCCCAGTCCCGTCCTCACTGGCAGAACAAACTTTGAGCAAGTTCATTTGCTTCTCTGCTGTCAACCTCCTTATGTGGACACTAAAGTGAGAACAGAATCTACCTCGGTACCATTGTGACAACTCATGAGTCAATGCTCGTAAAGCCGCGGCGGTCTGTCTGGTTCGTAACAAGCATCTTATAAATATAAACATCATATAAATATAAATCTTATAAATATAAGATGTTCATGTAATTTCTTAACTCTTGTTCCTCCCAGAACTCCATGCTGAGGAGCAGTGTTCTTTTTTAATTTTTTTTATTATTTATTATTGATTCAATTGTGCATGTATGCATGTGTGCACGTGTGTGTGTGTGTGTGTGTGTGTGTGTGTAGAACCACGGGCGAATTCGGGAACCACCATGGACGCCTCCACCTCCTCCTTGTTTACTCTGCCCCGGGATTCACAGGCTCCGCCCTACCAGGACCAGAAACACAGGCTGTCCCCGCTTCCGTCTGGCGTCTATACGTGGGGTCTAGGATCCGAACTCAGGACCTTCCCCTTGCAAGGCAGATGCTTAACCCCTGAGCCACCTCTCCAGCCCCAGGAGCAGTGTTCTTACATTGCCACCATTGCTGGGGATCCTGCCCCCCTTCACACATTTGGCAATAAACTGATAAGCTCACAAGGGCCAAAGAGAAGACTTAGGCAAGGCCACCGTACAAAGTTAGAGCTGGGATCTATCTCTCTACACGTGAAAGGACTTGCTTTGTCCCTGTGGCCAGTCAGCTCCATAGAGCTGGGTAAGAACTCTAGAAGAGGGAAGCGCCCCAGGGAGAAAGCTTTGGTTCTGAATCGGCACCAGACTCAGGGGTAACCTGTGTCCACAGGTGTGTGTCCACAATCGAGTGACTCAGTTCCCATGTGTTGAGGAACTGAGTCTGCTAATTATTAGTTGTGTGCTAATAATGTTCTCCCGCTTGTATCAGTCTATTGTGGCTATATAACAAACCCCCCTCCTAGCCCCTGATGGTTTAAACCAGCCACCAACCTTATTATTCTTTATTACTAATTTATTAATCTGTTGATTTCTCCCACAACACATCCCTGGTCTCCCCCTCATTTTTCTGCATTCCCGGGCTCTGATTCCTTCTAGCCCAGAATTCCTGCTGATGCTATACAGTCTGTGGTGGTTTCTTTGTGTTCATATGACCCCTGCCCGACCTTGGGGTTACAGACCTCATCATTACCCGGGATCTGAGCCTGGGAACTAAGAAAATCATGGGCAAAGCAACCTGAAGAAGCTCTTAGGTGCTGTTTGTGACAGCTCACCTTAACTTGAGCGGGTTTGGAACCGCCTAGAAACGCACCTGTGGGCGTGTCTCAGGGGACGTTTCCACAGAGGTTTGATAGAAGAGGGTAAAGTCACCCTGAAGGGGTTGGTGCCATCCGTGGAGTGGGGTCCTGAGCTGACTGAAAGGGGGAAGGAGGACAAAGCGAGATCGCGCCTGCGCACGTCTGCGGCCTGACTACAGGCGCGGTGAGCAGCTGCCTCTCCCTCCACCACGCGCTCCCCACCCCGAGGGACTGCACCTTGCAATAAACCCTCCTCCTTAGGCGGCTTTGCCGGGTATTTTGTCACAGTATCTACAGTAATACCTCATAGCCAGGCATGGAGGCAGCGGTAGGAGGATCATGAATTTAAAGCAAGTGTTAGGCCACCCTGGGCCACACGATGATAGTGTCAAAAAAGACAAAATGAAATTAAACCAAAAAAAAAAAAAAAAAAAAAAAGACCTCAACCATTGTCTGGCCTGGGTGCCAGTGCCAACCGGCTGCCACCATCTCTCTCATGATGGACCCCAGCAGCTTGGAAAATGCCCCCTATTTCTTCTGCAGAGTCCCTCAGCTCACTCCAGCTCCAAGCCCCAAATGATGCCCTTTGTACCTGTCAGAGACCTGTTCTCAGCACAGAGCCACAGCTGTGCTGCCGCGTGACCCACGTGGACTTCTCTCCCCGGGAGGACAGGCGTCCGGCAGTCAGTGGAGTCTTTTTTATTTTACTTTTTCCAGGTTCTGAGCTGGATCTGCCCTGGCCTTGCCCGGCTGGTCCAGCTCACCTTGCTCTCCTGACCATCCAGGGGAGTGGGCCTCAGGGGTCTTCAGGAGAAGATGGTGACCCTGAGGGACTGCACTTGTCTGTGGCCCTGGCCACTCAAGTGCTCCAAGGACTAAGAGGACATCATTCACAGCCCGCCAAGGTCAGATGTTTGACCGGAACAGTCCCACCTCGATCTCCGGGGCTCAGGACAGAGCTCCAGAGGTCCTGGAGCTATGATCTCCAGGAAAAGGGAAAGGTTAAAGTTCAACCCAAACAAAAGAGACACCTCTGCTGCACCAGGAGCGAGTACGAAGGCCACGGAGCAGCTGTGCACCCCAGAGCTCCCTGGCAACACCCCGCCTTTACTTGTCCTCTACAGCACATGAACCTTCAGCAAGCAGGTCACTGGGGTAGGAGCAAGAAGTAGAAAGGAGGTACCACAGACAAGGAGTCAAATAACAACTTGGGCTGGGATGTAACTCAGTAGGTAGAATGCTTGTCCAGCATGCAAGAAGCCCTGGTGTGATTTCCAGCATAAACGAAGTACGATAATGCATGCCTGTAGTCCCAGCACTCAGGAGAGTTGGAGGCACTGGAGAATCAGAAGTTCAAGGCCATCCTCTGCTATCTAGCAAGGCTGAAGCCAGCCTGGGCTATGTGCAACCCTCTGTCAAAATAATAGACAAATAAATGTGGTCGTCCTGCACGGAAGCAAGCCACGCCCAGGGTCCTCCCCACGGCCATGGTCAGGATATTGCACGGCTGGCTGGCATCTCCTCTCCCCCTGCCAGTGCCCAAGCCTTCTTGGGAGCGTTTTCACCCTCGGTTAGGCACCATCTGGCCGGGTGGTCGGAAGCCTGGCGGGCAGCCAGGAGCTGAGCATGAAGGCTGTGGATCTGCGTGCTGGACCTGGCTGGAGGTGCGTTGGCGCGCTCCCGGTTCCAGGGCTGGGAGAGAGGTCCAGCTGCAAGAAGAGTGGCCTCCAGCAGATGGGCAGCCCCAAGAGGAGGCCACATGGCAGGGCCGCGTTGTTAAATGCAGCTCATTAGATTGCATCTGCAGGATGCTGCTGGGTTGTCAAAACACACCTGTTCCCAGCAGGAGAGGCCAACACCAGACCGTGATAGGGAGGCTGGAGTGGTGGGACACCCCCCTCCAGATCCCAGAGATACCCTGTCTGTTGGGGTGACCTCAGAGAAAGCCTGAAGGGCATGCTGATGCACTATACTAAAGTAGGGGGACCCTACATCCTGGTCTCCCCAGGAAGGGCAGTCAAGACATAAACAAAGTCAGGTCTTCACCACTGGCAGGGTCTGAAAACAACCACACCGGGGACCAGATAGTAATTATTTCAGGCTTTGCAGACCAAGAGCCAACATGGAAAATGATGTGGAAGTACTTGGATAAATATTGAAAATGTAACCGTTTAAAATGCTGAGAACCATTCTCAGTTCAGAGAGCCTGTGAACAGCTGGCCATCGTTTGCCAAGTCCTGGGCTTCAATCCCCTGGGCCAGAAAGCCAGCAGCAGAGCCCACCTGGGGTTCTCTTCTGAAGCGGAGCCCTCACATATGGGGACCATGAAGGTGTTTGGGGATTGCTAAGCCTGCAGGGCCCGTGCATTGCTTGCCTATCTCAACATTGCAGCCAAATGCCTGACAAGAAGGGCCAAAGGATTTGTTTAGGGAAAGCGCATCAGTAGGACCAACTCCTGCCTGTGGCTGCGGGCAGGCTATATACTGCTTGCTCACATCCCAGCAGACCGGGATGCAGAGAGCTTGGGCTAGATATGGACCAACTCCAATCCTCGAGGCCTCTTCCTCTACCCCTGTATCTGCCAGCTGGGCCCCATGTCCACAAGACTCCCCGACTTCCACCAAACAGCACAGCAACCGAGGGCCAAGTGGTCAGATGCACAAGTCATGGAGGACAGTTCACATTCAAACCAGAACAACTCCTATGTGAAGACCAGACCGGCCGGTGTTTATCAGTCTTTCGCCAGCACTGGCCTGGAACAAGAACCCAGGAAAGTTCTGATGTCCTGGCGCCATGCCAAGGCCTCTCCCCTTTCAGGACCCCGCCTAGTCTTCCAGGCTCCCAGCTACTCAGTAGTCATTCTAACATCTCATATCTTATTCACTACCTCTCAGCCTCCTGCACTGCAGAAAAGAGTCTAAAGAGCACTGCATACAAGGGTCTCCAGCTGTGCTTAGATTTACTGTTTCCCCCAATACTCGTGCCATGTGCCCGGCCAGTGCTAAGCTGAGCCTATCTTCCCAGCTCCCTGAGGGTGACCCCTTCGTCCATCAGCACATACTTTTCTAGATGGCTAGCTTTATGGGTGACTAGCTGTAAGCCCAGCCACATCTCTACCCACTTAGCCCAATACTGGGGCCTTTACCCACTATATGGTATTGTCTCCCTCGCTCCGTCTTTGAAAAATAGCAGTAGGAATTCTGAGCGTGATACCAGGCAGGCTGGCTAGAAGCTTGGCCAAGGACCCTTTTGGAACCCTTAGCTCACTCAGCTCCATCGTTGCCACCTGTGAAAGGCAGTGGCCGTGTGCCCAGCTCAGATGTGTGGGCAGCATCAAGTGTTGCGCATCTATGACCTGGCCCGTGTTGGTCCTCAGTGGCCACTTACAGGATCTGCCTCTGAAACAGCAGTATAGAAACGGGCCAACATGTGGATGCAAGAGTATAGAAATAGACACAGGGAGAGAGCGAGCAAGAGAGAAAGAGAGAGAGAGAGAGAAAGAGAGAGAGAGAGAGAGAGAGAGGGGCTGATGGAAGCAGACAGGGAGCTCACAGTAAGGCTGGAACTAGAACTATTTGAATCTAGTTTCTCGGGGCAGTGACTAAGGCTCTGCCATGCCAAGGTGAGGCAGCTAAGGAGAGAGAAGTGGAAAAGAAGGATGGTGAGAGAAAACCCGTCTCACTATTACAAGGTAATTCATAAAGGCTGAGCACTGAATCCAGCGTCCTTCCAGTCTCCTCCATCCTTGACTGGGGACAGACACCTTCCCACAGCTTTGTCTGGTCCAGGGCTCGCCACAAACCTGGCAGGAGGAATCAGTGACTAAATCCAGATTCTTCTGGAGACATATGTGGCATCAGCTGAAACTCCCATGGCATGCTTGCGTTAATTCTGCAAACTAGACTGCATACCTTTGACTCTGTAGCATGGAGTTGCTCGTTCTTAACCACCTCTGCTGTCCAGGAGAAGCCTAGAACTCAAGAAACATTTATAAAGCCCCCCAAGAGACATGTATGAACGTGTTCATAGCAACATCACTGACAGTAGCCCAAGCTAGACACAACGGAAATGTCCATGGGCAGTAGGCTGCCTTTGTGGAGTATTTGAGCACAAAATATTTGAGCACAAAATATTTGAGCACAAAATATTTGATCACTACTGGGCGCTAAGAAAAAACATTAGCATGTAAAACATCACGTGTGTGTCTCACGGGCTTAAAAGGAAGTAAAATTCATTGATGGTCCCACAAAATGAGACTCTGTGGCTAGGAAGAAGCTTAGGGAAGTACTGGGAACATTCTAGATCTTTTTTTTTTTTTATTGTGTGTGTGTGTGTGTGTGTGTGTGTGTGTGTGTGTGTGTGTGTGTGCTGCAGCCATTTCACCTGGTGTTTTTGTTTTGTTTTGTTTTGTTTTTTAATATGGGACCTGGGATCCGAACTCAGAACCTTCTGCTTGTGAGGCAGAGTCTTAACCCCTGAGCCATCTCTCCAGCCCACATTCTAGATCTTATAACAGGCGTGGGCACATGGGTGAATGTATATGCCATGATTTATCCAGCTGTGCACTTGATTATGAGTCCTTGACTCTCAAAGTGTGCTTAAATCGCAGTGAAAAGCATAGGATTCTCTGAAAATTCCTTCTGTGAGCCGTTAAAGGAAGAGCCTGGAGCAGGACAGCTAAGGAAGCATCCCTACCAGGATTCTGGCCGTGAGACCAGCCCTTGGTCGCCTTTCTGTCTGCCCGCTGCCTCCTGAGTCCCTTGTGTCCCATGCCGGGGCCGGTTGGAGTTTGGATGGAAGGAGGGTGCTGCTGGGGTGGAAATCGGCAGATTTCCAAGCCGTGGTCTCAGCCCTTGACTTCCAGTGGCCGCCCACTGGTCCTTGATGAAAGGAATATGAGCACAAGCCATAGTTTTTGTTCCTTGTTGTCTTTGCTGGGATAATCCCAGGTGGGATGGCTTTGGCTGCAAAGGACACTCCGAAACACCTGGGTTAAACAGTGGAGGCGGTCGTCTGTCCTGGCTGAATATGAACTGACCCTCTTGGGCTCACATTCAAAACCTCTTCCCCAAGTGATGATGACTTTTGGGGATGAAGTACAGATTTTGAGAGGGCGAGTCCCTCGGGAACTGACTTTGGAGGTTGTATCTAGTCATTTGCCATTTCTCTGCTATTTTTTAACTTTATGTATTTATTATTTTTTTCGTACGTGTGTATGTGTGTATATCTCAGAGGGCACTGCATGTCTCTGTGGAGAACCAAGGGTGACTTTGGGAATCATCTTGGATTGCTTCTACCTTCTTTTGGCTTCGCTCTGGGATTTCCCAGGCTCCGTCCACAGAGCAGGAATACAGTCCACCACCCTTTACACCTGGTGCTTTTTTACGTGGGACCTGGGATCCCAACTCAGGACCTTCTGCTTGCGAGGAAGAATCTTAACCCCTGAGCTATCTCTCCAGCTCTATTTCTCTGCTTCTTGTCCATCATGAGATGAAAAAGCCCCTCTGCCACACTCCTCCATGATATTCTGCACACGCGCACAAGGACCTGCAACCATGACTTGGACCCTCTGAAACTGAGAGTCAAACAAATCTTCCTCCCTTGAATTGTATCTGTCAAGTGTTTGGTCACAGTCGTGATGAAACCAACTCGTGCCTCACATAACAATAAGTATAAGGTAGGAGGCTCACGGTGGGGTCATGGCGCCATTATATAGAGCTTCTCCTACACTGGCATCGCCCTTCTGTTTTTAAGAGAGCTGCTGCAAGTAACACTTTCCTCCCCCCAAACACTTACTCCCACAACATAGAGGAAGAGGCCTCTCATGCCCCAAAGAGTCCCATTGGCCAGAGCCGTGTCACATGCCCATTCCCTAAGGTGAAGCAAAATCTTGGGCAAAGGAAAGACATCCGAACCAGAGGTCCACCCCCTGAGGGCACAGTGCCCCAGTCCTGAACCAGTTGGGGTGCAGCTGGAGGAAGGCTCCAGTGGGGTGTGAAGGATGGTGCAGTGGAAACCAGCTGAACTGACAGGCCTTGTTGAGATCTTTGCTTTTTAGCTTCATGTTTTCAACTAGTGATTCTATACTGTCAAACGGTGAGTCATTGTGGCCTTCAGCTTCCATCCAGATTCCCAGGGAGGCACCAGTGTGTGGATGGGCCACAGCAAGGGCATGTCAGGCTGTCTTTGGATGTGTTGGCTGTCACCACAGCAGGAGCTGGGAGGTTGTGTTTATGGAGAGGAGCTGGGCTGGGCCCTTGCACAGGATTTCTGTATTTACTGGCTTTTATTTATGCACTCTAAGGCACTCTACTAAGACACAAGAGACCTGACTGACCATAAACATTGAAGGGGAAACCAGACTAACACTTCACGCATGGCTCCAGGAGGAAAAGGCGCTTTCTCGTGATTCTGCGAAGAGTGAATGGTTTAGCCATGGAGAAAGCAGACCAGACAACAGGTGGGTCTCAACATTCTCATTCAATCTGAGCCACTAGCTCTGGGCCTCAGATTTTCTTTTTCTTTCTTTCTTTCTTTCTTTCTTTCTTTCTTTCTTTCTTTCTTTCTTTCTTTCTTTCTTTCTTTCTTCTTTCTTTTTCTTTCTTTCTTTTCTCTCTCTCTCTCTCTCTCTCTCTCTCTCTCTCTCTCTCTCTCTCTCTGTCTCTCTCTCTGTCTCTCTCTCTTTTTTGTAAAATCAGCTTTGGGTGCCAAGATAAAGACCCTTGCAGCTCTGATGGCAACCCTGTACCACAAATGAGACCCGAGGTCTGTGGTCTAACACCAGCAGTCCTTGAGGTCCTGTTAGTCCACATAAATTGATAAAAGTGAGTAATGTTCTGGTGAGAATAAGAAGGTGAGGATACGGCGATGCTGATGTTGATGATGGTGATAATGATGGTGGTGATGGTGACAGTAGTGATGGTGATGATGATGATGATGATGATGTGATGGTGACGGTGATGTGATGGTGATGTGATGTAGTGATGATGATGATGTGATGGTGGTGGTGATGGTGATGATGTGGTGATGGTGATGATGATGGTGGTGATGGTGACAGTAATGATAGTGGTGACGTAGTGATGGTGGTGACGTAGTGATGGTGGTGACGTAGTGATGGTGGTGACGTAGTGATGGTGGTGATGGTGACAATGGTGGTGCCAATGGCAGTGATGATACTGATAATAGTGGTGATGATGGAGAGGTGGTACTGGTGGTGATACTGACAATGATGACAGCTATGGTGAGGCGATGACAGTCATCGTGATGATGATGTCATGATGTTGATGGTGGTGATGGTGATGATGTCATGATGGGGATGATGTCATGATGGGGATGATGTCATGATGGGGATGATATCATGATGGGGATGATATCATGATGGGGATGATGTCATGATGTTGATGGTGATGATGGTGATAGTGATGGTGCTGATGGTGATAGTGATGGTGCTGATGGTGATAGTGATGGTGGTGACGGTGATGATGCCATGATGGGGATGATGCCATGATGGGGATGATGCCATGATGGGGATGATGATGGTGATGATGTCATGATGGGGATGATGTCATGATGGGGATGATGTCATGATGGGGATGATGTCATGATGGGGATGATGCCATGATGGGGATGATGATGGTGATGATGTCATGATGGGGATGATGTCATGATGGGGATGATGTCATGATGGGGATGATGCCATGATGGGGATGATGATGGTGATGATGTCATGATGGGGATGATGCCATGATGGGGATGATGATGATGGTGGTGATGATGTCATGATGGGGATGATGTCATGATGGGGATGATGTCATGATGGGGATGATGTCATGAGGGGGATGATGCCATGATGGGGATGATGTCATGATGTTGATGGTGATGATGGTGATAGTGATGGTGATGATGGTGATAGTGATGGTGGTGACGGTGATGATGTCATGATGGGGATGATGCCATGATGGGCATGATGCCATGTGATGGTTATGGTGGTGGTGATGATGCCCAGCATACAGTCACTGCTACATGCCACGCATTGGTTTATATGCATTATGTCATTTAATTCCCTCAAAAATTGTTACTCTTACTGTTTTCATGCAACAAATAAGGCAATTGAGACTAAAGTATTTAGTTAATTCATTTGTTATAGATTAAATTTTGTGTGCCCCATATTCTGCTCAAAACCCACACATTGAAGTCCTAATCTCCAGAGTGACTAACCCAATACAGAGCCTACAAGGTAATTAAGGATAAATGGAGTTGTGAGTATGGGGTACTAACACAACGTGATTGGCACCTTTATAAGAAGAGGAAGAAAGAGGGAGAGGTCATGTGTGGTCACAGCAAAATGGCATCCATCTGCAGGTCAAAGAAAGAAGCCTCAGAAGAAACCAGTCCTGCTCACACTTGACCTGGAATGTCCGACTTCCAGAAAATAGGAAAATCACATGTCTGTCGATGAAGCTGCCCCATCTGCAGTATTTGCCTGACGGCCCTAATTGACTAATACATGCCGGAAGCAGAACCAGCATTTGAATCAGGAAGTTATGGTCCAGGGCCACGTGCTTGAAGACTCCATCGTCCAATCCAAAGCTCTGACGGCAGGGATGAGGACGGGACATCCTTGTGACTGAGGTGGACGCAAACTGTTCAGATGGTTCGATTTCAACCCTTTCCCTCGTTCCTTTATGTGACAAGGGACGATCCTGTCAGGAGTAGCCAAGGTCCACAGTTTGGCTAAAGACCGTCCAAGGGAAAGAATGGCCAGAAAACAGTGAGAGGCTAGAACCGTCTGGGTAATTTACAGAGCTGGGTCATGCCTAGAGTGGATCACTGCAGGCGCAGCGCAGACCTGGGTATGAGACGCTCACCCGTGTAACCAGCCGCTTCCCTAGTCATACAGCCCTGGGTTTCAGTCCTGCCTTCCCCCAGGTGTGGGCTTTGGACAAGCCGCTGCACACTCTCCCCGTCTCTCCATTTGTCCCCTGGAGGCGAGCATCTGACTCTGCAGCAAGCTTCGAGGACGAAAGCCGTTATTCCATGGGAAACTGCTCCACAGATAGCCTGAATTCTGTACCGCTTAACCCCAGGGGCCACCCAGATCCCCTAAACATCATCAAAGCAAACCCCACAGTTACAAACCCCCTGGCAGATGCTGCCAGTCCTTTCTGGAAGGCGCTGGGTATAAATCATAGATCACAGCTCTGCAGTCAGCTGCTCTGATGGGTCCTGCCCACCCACACGCTGGGGTCTGAGCTGGCACTCCTGAGGGGTGCTGCTCATGGCCCTAGGAGCCAGTACTTCCCTTCAGTGCCCACCGCCTGCCCCCGCTTTGCTTCCCAAAGAGCAAATGGCCCTCACACTGCTACTGAGGGGTGCTCTGGAAGAGCTCCCAGAGAGGGTCTCTCCATTGACCCCCCCAGGCCTAGAGCTAGCCACACCTGAGCCCCAACCCCACCTCCACAGAGCGTGTCCACTTCCTCTTCCTCCATCTATGGCAAAAACCCCATCTCAGAAGACCCAGGAAGAGAAGCTGTCAAGGGTGAGAGCGCCCCGCCTTCACGGCTGGAGTGTTGCCCAGAGAAACGTTACCGGTGGGCCCTGCCTCTGTCTGTGGGGTTAAGGGAGCTCCTTGGCCCTCACCCCGTGGCCCTACTCTCCCCGCCCACTCAGCTGCACTGCAGCCACATTTCCACGAGGTAATGCCTCACTTCCCCGGCCTAACCCCTTCCCAAGAAACCCCAGGCCGAAGAGCAGGAGAGCATTGGTCCTAGCACCAGGCGGCCAGCATCCGGCCACCATCAGCTGGTGATATCAAACACGTCTCTCCGCCCCTCCAAGCTCTCTTTCCTTGTCTGTTAAAGCACAAAGCCTCCGATAACCCATTGACAGGGCTGTGTGAGAACGAAGGAGACGGTGCATCTACATGTTTAGCATGGAGTCTGTCACGTCACATGTCGGCCAGCTGTGGCCCAGGTCTGGGTTTCTCAGGGTGGGGCGGTGCGGGCTGCCTTCGCTGTGTGCCTCAGTCACTTGCTTTCTTCAGTCCTGCTCTGAGAACATGTACAGGTGACCTTGCCAGTTTCAAGATGTCTCGGCACCTAACCACGGCCTCAGGTTCAAGGAGAATGAAGAGACGCAGGGCTCAACCTGCAGGGGGTGCAGTTCTTGAGCAACCGCAGGAGCCTCTCAGGGGTCCTGTTCCCATCTGGAAGGCTCATGAGGTGCGTCCTTCCTTACCAGGCCCATCACAGAGCTATGTGGGGGCCAAGCAAGATACACAGGAGAAAGGACTTTGGAACCTACCCTGGGCTGGACCACTTACGGAGCAACATCCTTAGTGGCCACCACCCGAGTCCGTCCATTCATCTTAGCCCAACCTTGCATAACAAGTTCAAAGTCGCCTGGCTATTTAAAGTCTCCATTAAACATAATTGGGTGACACTTGATTCTCTTGCTCCACATCTTTGCATCTGAGGAAAAGAAAGTAAAATTCTTCAATATGCCAGTTGGTGATAAAGTGTTCCCTGGAAAGATCTATCCATCTCACTTCCAATTTCATTTTTTTAACAACTACAAATCACCCATCATCGTTTTTATTGAATCAAATTGTAAGGAAAATTAGAAAACAGCTCGGGTTTTAATCAGTGTTTGCCTTGACCATGAAAAGAGAAGTCCTCTTTTGCCTGTCTCTAATCAGGAATGTTAATTATCTTGGTTACATGCTAGCAAATTAATTATGAGCTAATGAAGTTAAAGGAGGTCATTTGTTAAGGGAAACTGATCACATGTTGGTTGGCTCTAGAGGATTAAATGGAAAAGTGATTTTAAAAATTAGACTCAATATTTGATTTGCGAGGTTGCCCAGTAGAGAGGATGAATAATGAAGTGCCCCTCCCCCATCCCACGGTCACACATACCATCACCCGGGCAACCACTTACCTGTTCAGCTGACAGAAAGCAGCAGTAGAAGTTTCCTCTCCTTGGTGTGTGTGTGTGTATGTGTGTGTGTGTGTGTGTATGTGTGTGTGTGTGAGAGAGAGAGAGAGAGAGAGAAAGACAGAGACAGAGAAAGAGAGACAAAGAGACAGAGAGACACAGAGAAATGAGAGACAGAATGAGACACAGAGAGGAAGAAATAGAAACAAAGAAAGAGAGAAAACGAGTTGGGGAGGAAGGAATATAGGTGAGCATGTGTGCGTGAGAGAGAGAGAAGGGACAGAGACAATAGAAACAGGGAAGGGAGGGAAGGAGGGAGGAAAGAAGGAAGCAAGGAGGAAGGAAGGAAGGAAAGAGAGAGAGAGCAAAGAAGAAGAAGAAAAGACAAAGAAAAAGAAGAAAAGAAGAAAAGAAAGAAAGAAAGAAAGAAAGAAAGAAAGAAAGAAAGAAAGAAAGAAAGAAAGAGGAAGGAAGGAAGAAAGGAAGGAAGAAAAGAAGGAAGAGAGGAAGGAAGAGAGGAAGGAGGGAAGGGAGAAAGGGAAGGGAGAAAGGGAAGGGAGAAAGGGAAGGGAGAAAGGGAAGGGAGAAAGGGAAGGGAGAAAGAGAGAGAAAGAGAGAAAAAAGACAGACAGACTGTGGGTTGTCCAGCCTAAAGCCTGCTCTCTGGAGAATCACACATTAGCATCTAAAATGGGCAGCTGTTAGGTGGATTCCTCCCTTTGGAAGTTGAGTTTTGCCTCTTGTCTGCATAGACAATGGCAGTTCCTTCCTCTGACAGCTGAGTTTACCTCCTGTCTGTTCTTAGATCGCTTTTGTTCTTCTCAGGACTGGCTAGGTTAAAACCTCCCCCTATAGTTCCCTGCCTATGCATTTGAGATATGTTATGCATGGACCAGGTAACTCTGCTTGGAGACATTAATTGTCCGTTCCCTTTTAGCAACTGTCATGCCTGCTTTTAACTCTACCTGGAGACATCATATCTGGTCCCACATAGCAAGTAGATATCACTCCTGACTTTTCTTTGTTAACTGGAATGTACACGTTTTCCCTAATCCTGCAAAGAAGTTGGCCCTGCTCCTTGATTGTTCTCCTATAAATACTCATGTGCTACAATAAAGTTGGCTTGGATGATGGAGGACATCCTAGGCTCCCTCGGACCCGATGCCTGATCAATTCCTACGGCTCCCACTTCTGTTTCCTGCACGTCAGACTGGGTTTGCTGGTTTGCGGGCTCGGACAAAAGACAACAAACTGGGGAGGAAGGAACACAGGCATCTGCGTGAAAGAAGACAACTGAGGCGCTGGCGAGATGGCATAGTCAATAAAAGACTTGCTGCATAAACATGGGATCTGAGTTAGATCCCCAGAACCCCCATTAAGAAGAGAACTCTGGGCCTGGTGGTTCGCACTAATCCCATCCCCATGGAGGAAGAGCTAGATGGATCCCTGGAGCCCACTTGCCATCAATCTAACCAAAGCTGAACGCTCCAATCCAGTGAGAGGGTCATGGTTAGGCACAGGTGTCAAGTTGATGGTTGAGGGTTCAAGCTCCGGGCACTTTGTTGAGAATTAGTGGTTGAGTTAGGCCCAGAGCAAACCTGCAGGAGATTGTCTAGCTGATGGGGAAGGCCCAGCCCATGGTGGGTGGGACTAGGTCCCAGAATAACATACAGAGAGCTGGTTGAGAGAGTTGGCATCCTTGTGCACACTTGACCAGACATGCTGGTCTGGCAAGTAAGGATCGTCCCTGTCTCAGTGGTTATGTGGTGATGGTGTGGCCAGTTCCCTTGGCCCTGGTGTTGGTGTGAGCTCTCCTGCCAAGCAGGACCAAGAACTGTAACCGGACTACTGTAAGAGAACAAACCCCTTGTTCCTTTAATCTGTTTGGTGGAATTTATGAGCATCCATGCAGGCAAACTGCAACAGAGAGAGACTGCCTCAATCAAGACAACAAGGTGGGTAGTTTTCCTGACAAACGACCGAGGTTGCCTCTGGCTTCCACGTGTACATACATTCACGTGCACCCACACATATAAACACACACACACACACTGCCCTGGCAAACACACAGACAAGGAGGCCATTTGCAAGAGAGCAAGTCAGCCTGGAGGTGCAGAGTGTCTCCCCAACACTTGCTGCGGGTTCCAATCCTACCAGGCAGCTGTGTCTTCTGCATAGGTGACCGCAGGCTATGAATGGATAATGTCCACACTCTTGGGGAGCAGAGTAAGAGAACTGCTCTTCCTGGAGGTCTCCAAAAGTTGAGCCAAACACGGGATGCCCGGCTGGGTCAGGAGTTGCTAACCAACCAGGGCACATACGTCGCTGGATCAAATGACCGTCCGCTTCCCGTGTCCTCCTGGCCAGCTAGATCTGTGACCACGAAAGAACGAAGCAGACAGCGCTTGTTGGTACGAACTGTGTCCGAGGCTTTGGCGACAGACACTACTGCTGCGCTAGTTATTTGTCTTGTTGCTGTGACCAAATGCCCCCGGCAAGAAGCAGCCGAAGAGAAAGGCTTCTTTGGGGTCATGACTGGAGGGGAGAGTCCATTATGGAAGGAAAGGCATTCATTGGTTGTGAGATCGGCCCTCAGCTTGTTCGTGGCTGCGTGGATCTCGTGGCTGCGTGGATCAAGAAGCACAGAGCAAACAGGAAAAAAGTGGGTTCAAACAATGAACCTAGAGACCCACCCACACACACTTACTCCAATGAAGTTTCACTTCCCAAAGGTTCCCCCAACCTTTCACAACAACACTATCAGCTGGGGACCCAGTGTTCAAACACACAAGCCTGTTGAGGACACATTTCACATTCAAATCCTGACACCTGTACTTTTTTTGTGTGTGTGTCTATTGTTAGAAAACCACAGGTACCACCCATCTTGCACTGAGTGACAACATTCCAGCCAATAAAATGTGAGCTGAGAAATGTATCTGGGTGTGATTCTGAGGAAAATGAAAGGAGGATTTATTCTCACTTCCTCTCTTCTCTGACTGGATCACACACGCGATGGCTGGAACTTCAACAGCCATCTGGGGTAGAGGCAACCTTGAGGATGACAGTTACCCGCCGACATTAAGTACATGTTAGGTAGAGCAGGAAAGCAGATAGAACCTGGGCCCTGGTCGCTGTGGGGCTGTGCGCTGGTCACAAACTACTTCAGCTGCAATTTTTTTCTTTCTTTCTTTCTTTCTTTCTTCCTTCCTTTCTTTCTTTCTTCCTTCCTTCCTTCCTTTCATTCTTTCATTTTCTTTCCTTCTTTCTTTTTGATGTTTGCATATGTGTGCGAGGATTTTATGCATGTATGAGGATGTGTGTTGATGTGTGTGTGGGTTCATGTGCATTTGATCAGGTCATAAGCTGACTTCAGGAATCATTGTCAATTTCTCTCTACATGCTGAGTCAGGGTCTTTTGCTGAACCTGGAGCTCATCGACATTGACCAGTCTAACTAGAGTCCTTGCCTAGTCTCAAGTGCCTGTGCCTTCAGAGCGCTGGACTAACAGGCGGGTTGCCATGCCCGCCTAGCATTTGCATGGGAACCTCAAGTCCTCACATTTGCAGGCAAGTGTTTTGCCCACTGAGCATCCCCCATCCCTTTTCAATGTGTCTATCACAGCAGAAAATTCCCGATGTGATATGTTTACATACCAGTTTTCGAGCTCTTGATTCCAGCATTGAAATATTCTTTCTCCATCCCTTGACAAGGCCTAGAGTATCTCATTTAGACAGTGGATGCCTCCAAAGCTTTGCTTCTTTTAAAAGTTTGCTAGACTGACCTGGAGAGATGACTCAAAAGTTAAGCTTCTACCTCACAGGCAGAAAGACCTGAGTTCAGATCCCATGGAAAAATGCCCCATGGGGGAGGGAATGACGGCAGACTGGGCTTCTGGCCCTGAAAGGTGGAGTCTGAAAAACCCTAGAGCAGAGCAAAAAGGAGGTAGAGCCATCCAGGATGATTCCCGAAGTCACCCTTGGCTTCCACAGGCACAGGCACACACAGTGCCCTTCACACACACACACACACACACACACACACACACACACACACACACACACACACACAAGTTTGCTAGACTAGAACAAGAAACGACTAAATAAGAAGAGAAACTGCTGTGAAGGGGGAAGCAGAAATCCAGCCACGGCGAGCACTAAGGTCAGTGTAGACATACTCACCCTGCCCTCCCTCTTCTGGCTGACTCACAACATTCCAGCCCCCTTGAGTTACAAGCCCACCTTTGTGTTCAGGGAAATGGGACCTGCATAGTTTGGAGGCTTGTTGGGAGCCGGGAGCTGGTCCTTGGCTTCCTGCACCCCATTGTATGAGTTCCTTTTCTCATTGGCGTGACAGAATACCAGACAGAAGCAATTTAAGGGAGAATGATTGATTGATTGATTGATTGATTGATTGATTGATTGATTGATTGACTGATTTGAGCTCACAGTTTCAGGGGATACCAGTCCAACAGGTAGGGAAAACATGGCAACTGGAGCAGCTCCATCTTTGGAAGCCTGTGGCACAGCTTGTTCTCATCTCGGCAAACCAAGAAGCAGAGAGATTGGAAGCAGAAGGCCTGGGACCCTTAAAGACCACTCTCAGTGACCCCTGCTGTTAGCCGGACCCAACGACATCCCGGAGCAAAGCCTTCCCAACTAATGGCGAGGGGGCGAATACATGAGTCTAGGGGGATTTTGTTTTTGGCATCCAAATCATAACATGCTGCCCAGAACCCATAGGCTCCTAGTCATCTCATAGGGCAAAAAGAATATAATCCAATTTCAAGAGACCCTGTAGTCTTTACAGTGCCAACGCTGTTCAAAGACTCTTCTGAGATTCAAACAAAACTCTTACCTGTGAGTCCCTATTAAAAGAAGTTTTTTAAAAAATGTGTGTGTGTGTGTGTGTGTGTGTGTGTGTCAGAGGGCACTATGTGTCCCTGTGGAGGACCAAGGGTGACTTCGGGAATCATCCTGGATTGCTTCTACCTCCTCCTTGCTTCGCTTTGGGGTCTCCCAGGCTCCTCCCACCAGGGCCGGAAGTGCAGGCTGCCACCGTTTCCACCTGGCACTTTTACATGGGATCTAGGATCTAAACTCAAAACCTTCTGCTTGTGAGGCAGAGTCTTAACCCCTTAGCCATTTCTCCAGCCCCCAAAAAGTTTTTAAAACATAAAAGTTCATATACTTCCAATGTATAATGGCATAGATTAAACATTTGCATTCTAAAAGGAAGACAGGAAGAAATGGGTCAAAGCAAGACTGAACCCCCCCCCAGGAAACATAAATCCTGGAACTTTAAGTTGGTATTTGGGGCACGTGGTGCCATGATGTGCACTCCAACAAGTTTAGCATCCCTTCCTTCTGGCCCTGCCACCCGCTGCACATGGGAAGCCAACACATCTGCAGGGCTCGCAAGAAGCATTAGCATTAGCATTGTTCTAGAATATTCTGCCCACTAGAATATGCAAGATGCTTATGCAGCTTTGGATTTTCCAGCTGCCACCTTAAAACAAGCCAAAGGAAACAGGTGAAACTGACTTGAGTATTGTATTCAGTTCTGTATATTCAAAATCGCACCATTTTAATTTGTAATCACGTAAAAAAATATCATTTTTTTGCACTGACGACACATCTCGGTTCTGACTGGCCACATTTCAACACCGAGTAGCCATATACGGCCCGTGGCTGCTGTGTTAAATAGAACAGCTCTACAAAATTAGTGGGAACACTTCGCAGCCTCGAAACACACGCCCCTGTTGGATGTAAACACCCAAATATGAATCCCAGCCCAAGGTTGAGACCGTCTCTCCTGCTTCCGTCCCATGGCAAGGCCAAGCTTTTTGAGATCTGCAGTCTGTGTCTGAACATGTCTCTGCTTTAGTCAGTCTTTCCTTGGCCCTAGAGAAATAGTCAACTGTATTTTTAAAGGTGGATTGACAATGACAACTTCTCTGTCAGTTCTTATCATATCCTTTTCCTATTTTTAAAATCCTCTTCAACTTTTTCTCACTCATTCTTTGCTAGCGATGAAACCTGCTGGTTGTGTCCCCCCAACCCCAAACCCCTCCCCACTTCTTGGCTGTCAGTGGTCAAGTATGCCATCCTCGCCGTTTCTAGCACCTTGGCTTTGTGACTTGCTTGCTTCAGAAGGCTTGCACTCCCCCAAGATGACAGAAGTGCATGCACACATTGTTACACGCACATATTGTTACACGCACATATTGTCTGCAAATATTATTCTAGTTCTCTGTCTGTTGGGCTCTGAACTCCATCTGGGATTTATCTTTTCTCAACACTGCTTTTCACAGACAAGATGTAGTTATCCCCCCGACACTTGTCTGGAGAGAAAGGAGTTCTCCAAAAAGGACAGTAAGTGACAGAAGAAGAGCTCTCCCGGAGGGACCAGAAATGACCCCTTAGGTGGGAATCTGGACGTGCAACCAGGAATGAGCCTCGTGGTCTAGGCCATGCAGACAGAAGCTGCAACGGGGGTGTGGGAAGGATCCCACATGCCCTGTGACCACCAGGTGAGAAAACAACTCTACAGAGAACTGTTTTTAATCCCTTGGAACCTCAGTTTAGTGCTTGCAAAATGAGGATCTTAATTCTGCATGATGTAGAAGCCAAATTAGCCCTCCTATGTCTCCATTTCCTGCTCCTTGAAGGGCGCACTCATGACCTGCGGCTGGGGCCTCTGCGCTCATCAGCTAACAGTCCCTGGCCTGCAATGACAGCAGAGGACGTCTCTCTGGGCTGTGGCAGTAACCAGCCTCAGCTGTGCAGTTCTCGCTCAGAGTCACCCTGTGCTCCCGGTTCAGACAGCCCTAGAGCTGTGGCCACCTGAAGGCTTCCCTGAGCAGCTGGGCACCTTTCCGGGGCAGAGGAAGGGACTGCTGGGGGGAGGGGGTTGCTTTGTTCCAAGAGCTATTGGGATCAAGCAAGCTAGCCCGCCTGTCTCAGTAGGCCACATAAAGTATTCATGAAAAACAGAAAAAGGAGATTCATTTAATGTGGCTATATTAGGAAAAGAAACAAAAAGGTCTAGTGACACCTCCCCCTGTTTCCCCACCCCCATATCCCAGGGTCAACTTCACGCCCTGACATGAGGTAGACGGAGGGCAAGGGGTCTGCATAACTGAATGGGTCAAGGCGCGGTCCTGCCCGTCATCACTGTCTTGCCTCCGTCTCTCCTGTAAAGTGGTCTGATAAGTCATTACGCTAAATCTATCCCTGGAGGACAAGTTCCTCCTCAGTCGATCCCAGGTTTCAGCCATCTTCTTCTCCCAATACGAGATTCCTGGGGTCCATCTAACAGTCTGATAACTGAAGGGAGGGGTCACAAGGGTCTTTAGATCTTTAGATCGTTTCAGCTGGAAAGATTTCTCTGAGTGACAGTGGAGCCAAGGGCTGGTGGGTGAGGAGACAGATAAGTGTCTCCTGGAGACAGCCTGTCTCTGGCTGATGGGCGGTGACAAGGGCTCCGATCCACGAAGCCCCTATTCCAAGGTTTGCCCCGGAAGATGGATGCTCCACGGGCAGGTGAACCAATGGGCTGGCCAGCGAGTAAGGTGGCTGACGCCCTCTGCCTTGGCAGAAAGTTCTGCTGAAGAAAAGGGAGCGGCACGCACGTGCAGAAAGTCTGTCTAGATTGTGGGAAGATGAGATTGAGGCCAGGACGCCCCCCCTCATCTGGGAACTGCTCCCTTGTGTCGTCGGGATAGTGCTCCTCTCTTCCAGTCTCGTTATTGCATCGCCACCAGCGACAAGCCGGTGACAGCTTATCCCAGCAGAAATAGCAAGACCGGAGACAGAACGCAAGATAACAAGCCTTCTTTTATGAAGCAAGCCCAGCAGGCCCCCGAAACACCCCTCGCTCTGTTTCCTTCTCCTTGACACGAACAGCTGCACTGATGTAAGTTTACCCATCAGATTAAAAATAATTTGCTAAAGATCACAGTGGAGTTATTTCCAAGTGGCTTCGGTTATCCCCGTGACACACAGGACTGGTGCTCCCAGGGGAACGGTGAGATGCAGCCGGACAACAAAACAAGTGATAAGCAAATGCCAGGTCCACTTGACCTGGGTCCGTATTTCCAGCTGGTGGACTTGTGGTCTAGATTGTTCTGCTCTTTGTTTACGATTCTCTCTTTTATTGTAAAGATACATTTAATACAGGACCAGAGACTGGAGCGGACCACGAGCGAAGTGGATTTGGTTCCTTTTCGAGAGAAATTAAAATAAGGTTATCCTGAGTCAGCACTGGGGAGACTAGTTTCTTTGGAGAGATGGTGAAGGTTGAATGAAGACCCAGTTCTTGCTCTTGGGAACTCACAGCAGAGAGGGGGAGGGGCAGAGGGGGTGGGAGGAGACAAACAAACCAGTGCATCTTGGGAAAAATGGAGCAGACCTGACTCAGGGAGGAGAGGCACGGCCGAGGAAGCGCCTATGTTTGTAACCCCAGCACGGGGGATTGCAGGGGGGTCCTTGGAGCTTGCTGGTCAGACAGCCTAACCTAATGGGTGAACTCCAAGGTAGTAAGAGACCCTATCTCAAAAAAACAAGGTGGAAAGTGATTGAGGAAGACAGCTGAGGCCGACCTCTGGCTTTGCATACATGCACACGCGTGCGCCTACACACACACACACACACACACATACACACACACACACACACACACCAGAGAAAAACACGTATAAAGGTTCAGCGTCCTGCAGCTTCAAACACTAAAGCCAGGTCTTGTGTCACATAAGGAAGAATTTTGACTCAGACATTCAAGTTGGTTCTAGAGCCTTATGGATTCCTGGGTTGCTTCTGGAACATTACTTGGGCCACAGTGTGCAAATGGCTTGGGGTGAGGCAAGGCAGGCACTGTTTGAAAAGCCCCAGGTGATTCTGACAGGCAGTCACATCACATCCTCCAAGACCTAAGCCAGAGATTTTTCAGGGTAAAGGCACCAGACCAGCGTCCCCACAGGGACTTGTGGGAAATGCAAACTCGCTGCCCCTCCCAAGGCAGAACCAGGAAGGTGAATAGGCCATCGAGGTGACAGTGTGGAGAGTCCGTCCTAGGACACTAAGCACTGCCATTTACAGGGGACTTGCTGTGTGCCTGGTCCATACATCACCTCCCTTTCCTGACACTCATTCAGGCGGGTCTTGTGATCTCCCTGCTGTGCAAATGAAAACACTGAAGCTCAAAGCTATTAAGCTGAAAGCCACGCCTGGTGCACTGTGCGGGTCTAGATCCAGGGCCAGCTTTCTACGACCTCACATCCGGGTTTCTTCCGTTTGCAGTATGCTTTGGGATAGGGGAATCAGGGCTCCGCGCCTATGGAGGGTTTGAGTCTTCTGATAAGGAGAAAATTTCCATCTGCTGCAAAGTTCTCCTTTCACAGGAAGAATGTGGAGGCTGCTGGGAGACAATGCTAATCTGGATTCCCAGGAGCCTCTCCCAGATCTTTGCACCTTAGGGTACCTCACGCTTCTGTGAGGGTTAAAAGGTTAAAAAAAAAAAACAGAGCTGATATCTGAGAAGATAAGTGTCCAGGTCACCTGTCAGCTCTGTTGTAACTTGCCTGTGGCTATCATGAAAGTCCAGCTAAAAGTCAAGGGAAGTAACCCTGCTTATCTCATCCTGTCCCCTGACTGTTATAGAGGGGACCGAGAGTACCCCTTGATCAGGACTCTCCATCAAACTCCACTTATCTGCTTCTGTAATGACTAGCTTACTGCAGTCTTCCTTCCTGGCCCCGCCCTGTCTATAACCAACACACTTGAAGCGATGAGTCTCCGGAAGTCTGAGAATTGCAGAGATGGTCTATAAACCACCAGTAACCAAAGAGCAGAAAACCCAAGACTTAACCAAGCAGGACACCTTTTGGACAGGAATCCGCCCTAGTCCCAGGCAGATAAATAAACTTCACTTCTTGAGGTCCTGGGGGGGAGAGAAGGCTGTTTCCTGTTACTCACTTTCCTGCAACAGTGCAACCAAGAAGGAAAACCAAGAATAGAGTGGTTGATGCTGCAGTGACCCCACCCCACCCCACCCTTAACCAGCCTAAGCCAGTCCCATATCTCTCCCTCCCCCAGCATTGCTGCCACCGCCATCCCACCCCCAGAACTTTTCCTGGTTCCTTCTCCCAGGTCAGCCCATTGGTCTCCTGCCAAGTTGGCCACTGGGCACAGGTGAGAGTGAGTCACAGATTCCTAGAAAACTCTATCTAACAAACTCCCAGAGGGCAAGGGCAGAGGTGGCTTCCACAAGCTTCTCCAAGAATTCTGGCCAGGATGAGCTATGCCAGGCACACCAACTGCCATTGGAAGAGACATGGACACCAAGGTCACCCTCGTGACCAGTGGGTCCTGGTTTCTGGCTGTGCCGCCTCGAGGTTCAGCTTAGGCAGCTGAGCCCACCAGATCAAAGCCAGCAAAGTTCCTTAAGGTATCCAGAACTGCAGTGCTCACAATCACTTTACAGACTAAGTTGCAATTCAGCAGGTCTGGAGGGGCTGAGACACTGCATCCGCAACCGACCCCCAAGGATGTTGAACTTGTCTCTGAGCCACACTGTGGGTGATGAGGAAGATTAAGCTCAGCCTCGTGTCCTCCCACATGTGCTCTCTCATGAACAAAACACCCCCGTCGGGATGGAAGGTGTGTGAGCGCAACATTGCATGGCGATACATGTGAACTCATGGTCACGCAAACAGTCCCTTCGCTAAGCTGAGCTTTACTTTTCTTGGCCACAAAGAGTAAATAAATACTTCGCTGGAGTGTCAGGGGAATCGAACATGCTCAAATTTATAATTCTGAGTTAGTATTTTTTTCCCCACTCAAAATAGTAAAGATCAAAATATTTGCATTTGGGGGCTGGAGAGGTGGCTCAGGAGTTAAGCCTCTGCCTTGCAGGTGGAAGGTCCTGAGTTCAGATCCTAGACCCCATGTATAGATGCCGGGCGGAATGGGGGGGGTGTGCAGCCTGGGTTTTGGTCCTGGTAGGGAGGAGCCCATGAATCCTGGGGCAGAGTAAACAAGGAGGAGGTGAAGGCGGTCCATGGTGGTTCCCAAATTCACCCATGGTTCTACATACACACACACACACACACACACACACACACACACACACACACACACACAATTGAATAAATAAATAAATAAGAATTTAAAAAAAGTTTGCATTTAAGCAAGACTGAACAGCCAAGGTTGAGTTTACGCTCTCACTGAAAACAATGAATGAATGAACAAAAAGTGCATGACGATGGTTTTCAGTACTGTTGGGCTCTAAGTCATGAAGAAGAGCGATTTCAGAGATGCAGGAAAATAAGAGGGAAGACTTGTAATTGCCCCCAGGAGGTACCAGGAGGACATTATGAAAGAGAGGAGAGGATGGCGGCGGGGGGGGGGCAAAGAGAGGGGAGAGGGAGAAAGAGAACCTTTAGGTTGAATGACAGAGCTGAGAATCTGGGGTAACTTGTAGAACCAGATTTTAAGTGCAGATGAGCACCAAGCAATGAAATTGAAGCCATTCTTTTAAGTTTCCAATAAAGTTAAGTCTTAGACTGGAGCGATTCACCCGACTTCCAAAAGAATACTATACCAGCATTCCTCAAATTGTTTCACAAAATAAAAAGTGAAGGAATACAACCAAACTCCTTAAACCAAGCATTATCTTGATGCAAAACTGGATAAAATACAACAAAGAAAGAAATGCTGACCAGTTCCTTGCTGAACGTAGATGCAAAAGCCCTCAATAAAATGCTTGCAAACCGAATTCAACGACATATTATCAAGTCGGTTTCATTCCAGGAATGCAAGGATGGCTAAACCCATAAAAATTAATAAACATAACACATAAATGGAATCAAGGCAGAAACCATATAATCACCTCAGTATATATATACAAACCTATTGACAAAATTCAACATTCCCTCATGACCAAAATCCTGAAGAAGCAATAAATAAAAGAACCAGACTTCAATGTAACAAAAGTTACATTATATATATGGCAATCCTATAGTTAACATTATACTCGGTGGGGAAACACTGAAAGCTTTTTCTCTAAAATCAGGAACAAGACAAAGGATGCAAATAATAAAGAAATACAATTATCCCTATTTGCAGATAATATGAACCTATAATTAAAGGACTCCAAAAACAGAAAATACATAAATCTAATCAACACTTCACCAAGAGACAGAGTATAAGAGTGACATACTAAATCAGTTTTTCTATATATCATTAACATGCTGAGAAAGAAATCATACAATGGCTGGAAAAAAAACCAACAAGAACTCTAACTAAGAAAGATGTTTGTAGCAAAAACCATAAAGCACTGAGAAAAAAAAAAAAAAAAGGAAGGAAACACCAGAGGTTGGAAAGACCATGTTCACAAATAGCGCAACTAAAATTGCACAAATGGCCACATTCCTGAAGGCAATCTACAGGTGCAGTGCAACCTTCATCAAAATTCCAGCAATATTCTTCAAAGATAATTCTAGATAGTTTCTAGAAAAGGTAATTCCAGAATTCATATGGAGGCAAAAATGATCCCCAAACGTGCAAAAACAAAGCCAAACAACAGTAAGGCTAGAAACTGACTTCCAATGATACTGCAGAGTCACAGTAACAAAAGCGGCATAGGCCGGTTCAAGAGCAGACGGGCAGCGCGACAGAGCTGTGTGAAGACAAAGCCTCGGCCCCCAGCAGCTGCCCTGTGCACTCTCAGAGCTCTCAAACTGCAGAGCTCTCATTGTATGATTTCTTTCTCTGCTGTGGAACATAGAGACTTAGCCTAAGGCTGTGGTGGGAGATCAAATGCATTTCCAAACTTGGCTGTAGGAAGCTCCTGGCTGGAAAGGCAGAGAATGATCTGAAACTGGGCTCAGGGTCCGGACAGGGAAGACACGTGGGGCCATGCGATCTCAGAAGGGGGTTACGAGGAGGAGCCGTTGGCGTCAGATCAAGACGACTGTGTCTCCTCGTCTGTGTCACAAGGCGCTTGGCAAGATCACAGCTCCTCCCCCTCGGGCTGACGTCAGAGCATCCAGGCAGCTCATGGCGCGAGGGGCTCCCCGATCCGCCTCTCAGAGGAACGGTGCCCACTGGCACCTGCTAGGCCCAGCAATGGCTCTGAAAACATTCTCCAGCCAATTGCTGCAGCTCCTCCCAGCCGCGTGACCCCATGTGTCTATGAGCCTTCGCTCACCAGGGTCTGGGGAGGAAGCACTTTCGGAGGTGGTCGTTGCCCACCTCTCAGGTCAAGGAACTGGCTCTGAATCATCCCAGTCCGTTCATGGCTCCTACCACTCAATTCACCCAGAGCCCAACTTTTCTAAGACTTGTGCTTCTCAGAGGCAATAACTCACAGGTCAGTAAAATTTTCTGTCTGAACTGAATTCCCCCTTCCTCCCAAAAAAGCCACATATAAAGATTATTGCCTGATTAGAACTTGTGTGATTATAGAGACTTGAAGCATTGCCAGTCCAGAGTCAAATTATCTGGGCTACTTTAGCCCCGTCTCTTAACAGCCCTTCATGTCACCTTTGTATTTGATGGTCTATCCATCCTTGGCACTGTTGGGTAAAATCCTCTGGGATTGTTCTAACAGACCACTAACTGCCATCAACCCAAAGACTAAGAGAACATCTGAGGCCAATTGCAGACATTTGTTTGCTTTGCTACAACCTAGTTGCCCAATGTTTCCTCCAATGACTTTCTTTTGTTCTATAACTATAAAAACTTCTCGAAACTATTACCACATTGGGACAGCATAGTAATTTGGAGTAACTTGAGTCTGTCTTCCTTAGCCACGATCATCCCATTTGGCTTCCAAATAAACTCACTTATTCCTTTGAGGTAAGAGCAATGTTTTTGTGTTGACAAAGGCAGGTAGCAAAGAGGTCAGTCTTGGCAGTTCACGCCGACTCTGCGCTGCCACACAAACCTTCATGCCACTTTCCTGAATGGTTGAGCATGCTATGCACTGATAAAACTATACACTGCTGAAATTGGAGAGCAGATGTTTTATGTGTCTCAAATACCAATTTTATTTTCCCCAAACATTTATTTTATTATTATTTTTGAGATAGGATCTCACTTTGTGATCCACGCTGGTCTCGATCACATAGTCTTCTTGCTTTGGCTTCCCAAGTGTCAGAATCATAGACACAGACCACTCCATGTGGTCTACAACCATTCTGATATACAGAGTCATTCTTAGCTCTCTACCACATGCCGACCCCTGTACAAAGCCACGCACACGTCAAGCCAGGATCCTCCTTCATGAGCTGTTATCTGTAGCCCTCTCTTCACTCTGCCTTTCTTCCTCCTTGGTTGTCCTTGGGCTTGCCCAGCCCTGTCTTTTGATTTCCCAGGTGGGCACTGACTCCTCAGATCCAAGACAGAAGCAGGCCATCTACTTTACCACCTGCCTTACTTGACAAGCCTTTCCCTAGGGACCCCACTGACCAATTCTCTTCCCAGAGTCTAGACACCTAGTTGGTAGCCCGCATAAGAGTTCAAGGTAAGGAGGGCTGAAGAGATGGTTCAGGAGTTGAAAAGCCTTTGTCTTACACAATTTGAATCACTGGATCCCATGTAAACATGCTGGGAGGAAATGGTGGCGGCCCGCACTTCCGGTTCTGGAAGATGGAGTCTGGAAACCTCAGAGAAAGGTGGTAAGATGGAAGAGCAATCCAGGATGGTTCTTGAAATCAACCTTGGGCCTCCTCAGGCACATACTCAAGTGTCCTCTGGTGTGTGCAAGTGTGCACATGCTCACATGTGCACACACACACACTATTGATTTAAAAAGAATTCAAGATAAGGGTATTTTCAAAGAAAATCTCACGCTTGCGTTGGGGATGCAGGACAGTGCATATGCTTGCATAGCATGTACACAGCTCCGGGCATGGTCACACATGGAATGTAATGGAACACACTTGTAATCCTGAATGAATGAATGTTTTAGAAAAATCAAAAGAATATTTTGGGCCACAGAAAACACCTGAGGAAACACTCCAACTTTCAGTGTCTATGCTGTTTTATTGATACACGGGCGCCCCGTCCACATGTGACGAAGGCTGCCTCGTGTTGCGCTGGGAACCTGGGCAGCCAGAGCAGAGGCTGGGTGAACTGCCAAGAATCAACTGCTGGCACTGCCCAGTTCTTGGGAAACTGAGGCAGGAAGACCAAAGTCTTCAACTAGCACAGTGAATTCAAAGCCTGTTTAGCTGCTCCCTGGGGTCAAGTTCAAAGAGAATGCCAACGTGATTAGGTAAACATACTGGAGTCGCAAACTTGTGTGCTACTGTGATATTCTTTGTGAAGTTGGCACTGCGGGGCAGAGCGTTTTTAAGAGTTTCTGTGCGCTCCACTCGTTTCCTGAGATTTTTAGCTCATCAGTCCCTGCTGCAGATGAACGCGCATACATCTCAGTCCATTTGAAATTTAAAGTTACTGTGTTCTTGGTTGAATTAGGGGCGGGGGTGGGGGAGAGACCAGATGAGAAGATGATCAATAAGGAAAGACGCGTGGCAATCGCAGCCGTTTGTGCAGGAGAGCAACTCCTGAGAAAGGCAGAAGCCAGTCTCAGGCATTTCCATTCCTCGCCCCTGTGAAACAACTGCAAATGGTACCTGGCCCCGTGAGCTGGATCTGCTCTTTGCTGGGAGTTATTGGTAATGTGGAGAGGTTTTTTCTTTCTTTCTTTCTTTTGAACAAAGTACTAGAGCAATTATCTCAGCACACCCACGGAGCAGGGGACAGTGAAGGCAGCTGGGTTATTAAACGCCAAATAAATTCCCTGACAGCCTTGGCCAGTCCTGATTTGCTACTGGCAGTAAGGCATGTCTGGGACCCAAATGCTTCTGTAGCCACCCAGGGGCTTGGTCAAGGGGTGCAGGCAGCTGCGCTGTCCCGGTATAGGACCTACATCCTGTTCATCCTGCAAGGAAGGCCAGCCCACCCGCCACAGCCAAGAATCCCATTTTACAATTGACAAAACTGGGAGGTGCCTAGTTAGGCACAGGTGTTAATTTGACGGTTGAGGGTTTGAGCTCTGGGCATATTTGTGGAGAATTAGTGGTTGAGTTAAACCCAGAGCAAACCTGTAGGAGATTGTCTGCTGATGGGGAAGGCCCAACCCATGGTAAGTGAGACTAGGCCCTAGAATAAAAGAGCGAGTTGAGAAAGTCGGCATCCTTTTGTACACTTGGCCAGACATGATAGTCTGGCAAGTAAGGATCATCCATCTCTCAGCCATTACGTAGAGATGGTGTGGCCAGTTCCCTCGGCCCTGGTGTTGTTGGGTGCTCTCTCGTCAAGCTGGACTACAGACTGTAACCGGACTATCAGTAAGAAAGACCATTTGATGGTCATTTATCAGCAACCATGCAGGCAAACTGCAACAGGAGGCTAGCAAGGCAGAGTTAAGACTGCAAATCAAGTCAGGTGTCTCTGAATAATCCTGGGCTCTTTGCATTTTGCCCCACTAATAGGACAAATACCCCCTAATTCATATCCAAGCAAACTTTGAGCTTAACTCTACTGGGAATGGGGAAGTAAACATCTCTGAGCTTGAACAAAGAAAACAGGAAATAGGAAGGGAACCAGGTGTTGCAGCATGGTTGCTGATAAATGACCATCATGCAGCTTAAGGAAACAGGGGTTTATTTCCTTACAACAGTCCGGTTACAGTTCTCAGTCCAGTTTGACAGGAGAGCATGCACTAACACCAGGACCAAGGGAACTGGCCACATCATTTCTATGTAATGGCTGAGAGAAGGACGATCCTTACTTACCAGACCAGCATGTCTGGCCAAGTGTACAAAGGATGCCAACTCTCTCAACCAGCTCTGTATTTTATTCCAGGACCTAATCCCACCTACCATAGGCTGGACCCTCCCCATCAGCTAGACAATCTCCTGCAGGTTTGCTCTGGATCCAGCTCAACCACTAATTCTCCACAAATGTGCTCAGCGCTCAAACCCTCAACCATCAAGTTGACATCTGTGCCTAACTATGACACCAGGTAAGAGAGACCAGAGTCCCACTGGGATCTATGCAATATGTCTGTGAGCCACACATTGATCCTGCTAAATCTGTCTTGCGTGAAGGCTGGGCTGCTCTGAGGAGGACCCAGGCCACAGGGAAGAGAGCTTGGGTGGAAGCTACTGGCCCAGGCGGCATCTGATGATTAGCAGGAAAAGAGTTATTTATATTGGCTGCTTCCTAAGCTGGCCACTGTGGGGTCCTGGTGACACTTCACAGGGAGCAGAGCCCAGTAAGAGAACGGGGTTAATGTCGGCATATTAGCAGTCAAGTTGAGAACAAGTCCAAGGTCTTTCCACCGTGCCCTCTGATACCCACATGACCTGGCATTCATGATGTGACTTATTTGTGAGGACTGTAAGATTGAGAAAAAACTGATTCCATGACCTTCTAATACTGTCAATCTTATATCCTTGGCATGGGAAAAAGAAGAGTATGAGTGTGTGTGTGTGTGTTACATAATCAAGAACTCTAGTGAGGATCTGTGCCAAACGAATAGCATTTTACCCTCCCTGTGATCAAGTTCCTAGATTAAATGACCAGTTTATAGGAAATACTATAGATAGGGGAACATATTGAAGGGCACTGAGGGAATATAGCTGCAAAACCCAGGAGACTACAGGACAGACAACCTGTTTCTTCTACAACCAAATTACAAAAGGGGAGAATGTGCAGAATAAACAAAACTCGAGAGACAACCAGCACATCATTGAACACAGGCTTTTTGTGAATCCCAATTTAAATTATAAAATGCAGGTTCAAAGGTCTGGCATCGGTGGGGCTGGAGAGGTGGCTCAGGGGTTGACCCTCTGCCTTGCAGGCGGAAGGTCCTGAGTTCGGATCCTAGACCCCACGTTTAGACGCTGGGCGGAAGTGGGGGCGGCCTGCGTTTCTGATCCTGGTATGGTGGAGCCCGTGAATCCCCAGGCAGAGTAAACAAGGAGGAGGTGGAGGCGTCCCTGGTGGTTCCCGAATTCGTCCGTGGTTCTACACACACACATACACACACACACACACACACGCATATACCCACAATTGAATAAATAATAATAATAATAAAAGGTATATGGCATCGGTGAAAGAACTGGAAATCCAAACTGCTACCTGACATCTGAAATTAAAGAATCATCACCCGGAATCAGGCCAACCTAACCTCTGCCCATCTCAAGGCGCAGGGAACCTCGAGGAAGAAGGGTGGTGAGATTGTAAGAACTTAAAGATAGGAAGATCCACCGCTGGACAAGACATTCATTCAAGACAGGACTGCTGCATCTGGGAACTTACTGCAGTGAGACTTGTCCTTCCCAGAATGACTGACACACCAACAACACACCGACATGCCCCCATAGACTATCGAGGAACTCAAGAGAGATAAGAACATACAGTGGAAACTTTGGGGACTAAGTTGGATGAGTGAAGGGAAATGCCCCTATTAGTGAGGTGGCCTGAAAAGAGGCAACTTGATATGCAAGAGAGGCCTGAACCCCCACAAGAGTACACGAGCCAGAGGGAACCTTGGGATCCATAGAAGCAAACAGGCAGGAGGGTTGGAGGAAGTAGGATAGATTGATGAAGGGAAGGGAGGCAAATAAGAAAGAAGGGGGATAGAAGGAGGTAGGGATAAGTACTTAATATAAGTTGTAAAGTTAGAAAAATAATAAAGGAGGACAATTTGGGGGAAAAAAGAAATTTAAGAATCATTATTATACTTAGGGATGGTACTATTTCAGATATGTTTCTTACAGAGTCATTGCAAGATGTACCCTTATCTCAGATACATACCAGGACATTTATAGATAAAATAGAATATTAGGCAAAAGATCTAAACTAATATTCTTTCATGTGTTTGTGTGTACAATGCAATATGTGTGTGTGTGTGTGTATTCTTGTGTATAGCTGGCAGATAAAGTCCCCAAAGCTCTTGGAATAAATAGCAGAGTATTTGATGGAAACTCTCATAGTTTGATGGTTTAGGATTCTCTGACTGCAATCGAATACTGAATATATTGGCCCTTGGAACCTCATCCCCCACCCCATTCCTGGCCAAAGATGGCAGAAGACCCTCAAAATCTTGGGTGGCTCATGGCGCCACCTGGTGGGAGAGGACTTGATTCTTAATGTTATTTTCTGGGACCATCTTGCATTTATTTGCCTGAGAGTTTCTACAAGGGGTTCTATGCAGGCAAGAGGAAAGCCAGGTTAACTGACTTTATTTCTTGTCTAGCCCCTCTGTGTGCACTGGCGAGCTCTACAGAAGGTCCAGTGGTTTGCGACAGAAAAGCAAAACTGCCCTGTGCAAAATGGACTCTCCCAAGATACTGGATCTGGCAGCTCCCTGAGGAAGACAAACCTCACTTCCCTTCGGTTTAAGGTCACTTCGAACCTAGTGTCTCCAGTTGCTCAATCCCTGAGAAAAGCTCGGGGCCCCAGCACAGAACCTCTTCCTTTTTCTGAGCAAATGATCTCAAAGCTGCTGCCTTCGACATGTGAGGGTGTCGAATCGCTAATTGAAAGTGATACGCTGCTAAAGAGCAAACCGAAGCCCCCAGGCAAACCCTCAGAATAGACATTTATCCTCGCCGTGCCCTTCATGGCCTCCAGTCTCGGGAGCAAAGAGACCCATTCCCCGCTACTTCAAGCCAGAACACTGAGCATTTTCACGAAAAGTTTAGTAAGCTAGAGATCTTATTAGCACTCTGGAGGGAAGATGCTTTATGTCATATTCCATTAGGAAAACATCATAAAATCACCTTAAATAAATCTCTGTTCTCTGACAACCACCTCCAGCGCTCTAGCCAGCTGCCGCCTGTTGCGATTTGCTCTAGAATGCCCCCGAGAGGTTCACGTGCTAGATGTTCGCTCCTCCGCACAGCAACATTCCGAGGTGGGGTCTCAGGGAAGAGATCGATGCAAAGCAACACTAGCTGAGTCCATGGATTAACCCCCTGAGGGGCTCATAATCTGAAGATACTGGGAAGTAACAGGAACTGGGACGGGGGTGAGTTGGAGAAAGCCTGGGAGGGGTCCCCAAGCCCCTCCCCCTCTCTCCCCACGCCCCTCCCCTCTCTCCCCTCGCCCCTCCCCCTCTCTCCCCACGCCCCTCCCCCTTTCCCCACGCCCCTCCCCTCTCCCCACGCCCCTCCCCCTCTCTCTCCTCGGCCCTCCCCCTCTCTCCCACGCCCTTCCCCCCCCCTCCTCCCCTGAGTTGTTCTAACACAGGCTCCCTGCCCTGCCCTGTGGTTCTACCACAGACCCGAAACCATGAAATGCAGCAACCAGGGACTTGAACCTCTGGAATCATGAGCCGACCTTTCTAAGTTTATGTCTCAGGTATTTTCTCATAGCATCGGAAAGCTGATGCATATATCTACTTTTTTAAAAAAAAAATTTATTTTGCATATGTGTGGGGGGGGTACTGTGTGTCCCTGTGGAGGACCAAGGGTGACTTTGGGAATCACCCTGGATTGCTTCTATCTCCTTTTTGCTTCACTCTGGAATTTCTCAGGCTTCATTCACCAGGGCCAAAAGTGCAGGTCTCTGCTGATGTGGGACCTGAAATCCAAACTTGGGACCTTCCTAACCCTTGAGCCATTTCTCCAGCCCCTCCTCTACTTTTTATCACTTCCCAAATCCTGCTGTCCTGAACTCCGGCCCTTACCGGAGTCCCTGTAGGGTAATCAAAAGGGCACTGGCCATCCATTGCAATGGATTTCTGTTTCTTAGCAGGAGCGGAAGTCCTTAACCACCATCCGCCTCCTAGGCTGCTCTCAATATACCAACCTCTCCTGCCCCCATAAAAAATAGATTTCTGGGCTGGAGAGATGGCTTGGGGATTAAGGCTCTGTCTTGAAAGCAGAAGGTCCTGAGTTCAGATCCCAGATCCTACATAAAAAAAAAATCGCCAGGCAGAAACAGTGACCTGCACTTCTGACCCTGGTGGGCAGAGCCTGGGAAATCCCAGAGCTAAGCAAAAAGGAGACAGAAGCAATCCAGGTCCTGAAGTCACTCTTGGTCCTCCATAGGGACACACAGTACCCTCTGATATACACACACAAATAAATTGAATGAATGAATGAATAAACAAACAAATAAAGTTTAAAAATAGGTTTCCTGGTGGAGGAGAAGTTATACTATTAAAAGAAACATGCTGGGGGCTGGAGAGGTGGCTCAGGGGTTAAGCCTCTGCCTTGTAGGCAGAAGATCCTGAGTTCGGATCCTAGACCCCACGTATAGACGCCAGGCGGAAGTGGGGGTGGCCTGCGTTTCTGGTCCTGGTAGGGCGGAGCCTGTGAATCCCGGGGCAAAGTAAACAAGGAGGAGGTGGAGGCGTCCATGGTGGTTCCTGAATTCGTCCATGGTTCTGCACACACACACATACATACACATACATACATACACACAATTGAATAAATAATAAATAAAAAAATTTTAAAAAAAGAAACATGCTGGTCTCCACAATGGCACAGTTCTTTTGTGATCTGTGTTTCTCGCACAGATCAAGTACTATGTTAGGCACCGACACATTAGTCCTCTTAGGCTGGAGAGATGGCTCAGAGTTAAGAGTCTGCCTCACAAGCAGAAGGTCCTAAGTTCAGATCCCAGGTCTCATGTAAAAACAGTAAGTGGGAATGGCACTGGGGCCTGCACTTCCAGTCCTGGTGGGTGGGACCTGGGAAATCCCAGAGCGAAGCAAGGAGGGAGAAGCAATCCAGGATAAAAGCCCCCCCCATGAATAAAATAAAATAAAATAAAAGTTAGTCCCAGGGAGAGTAAGCAAGTAGGGCAAAGTCAAGCAATAATAAAAGACAAATAACTTTTTTCTGAAATGGAAAAGGATTTGACTGCCAAAGACATCAATGGGCCGATAAGCACACAAGATGCTCAAAGCACTGGTCATTAGGGAGGTGCAAAACAAAAGCAGATTAATGTATCACTTCACACTCACTAGGATGGCAATCGCCTGAAATATACCACATGATAAATGCTTTGGCAAGGATGTGGAAAACTTGGAGCCCCCCGCATAGATGCAAAATGCTGTCTCCATCTTGTAAAATGGCCTAACAGTTCCTTGAAAAGTTAAGCACAGGGGCAGATGGATGGCTCCATGGTTGAAATGCCTGCTGCACAAGCAAGAGCAGAGTTCAGATTCCCAGGGTGGTGGCCTGCCTGTAACTCCAGCTCTGGGAGACGACACTAGGGATCTCTGGAGCACAGTGGCTAGTCAGACTGTCCCTATTAGCAAGCAAACTACTAAAACTGTCCCTATTAGCAAGCACTGGGTTTAATTAAAGACCCAGCCTCAAAAGAATAAGACGAAAGAGTGAAGATGATTCTTAATATCATCTTGGGTCTCCACATACATGTACACACCTGTGTGCCTGAACTTGTAAACACACATTTGCTCCCACACACAAGTAAACACATACACACATGACACACTTACATACACAAGAAAAAAAGTGAAAACATAGAATTTCCATAAGACTCAGCAACTTTGCTCCAAAGCTACATGTACGTTGAAGAGCACGTGCCCACAGAAACTTGAACCCAGACAATCACAGCAACCTGATCAAAATCAGAAAGAGGAAACAACACAAGGGGGTCCCAAGGATAAACAAACTGTGACAAATCTTCAAAGTGGGAGGTTGTGCATTACAAAGAATGAAGCAGGGCCAGGAGCTGAGGGCTCAGGTGCTGAGACTCTGCCACCTAAGCAGAAGGACCTGAGTTTGGATCCCAGATACCACATAAAAATCCTAGGCGGAAACAGCACCTGCCAGTACGTCCAGCTCCAGAAGGTGGAGCCTGGGAAATCCCAGATCGAAGCAAAAAGGAGGTAGAGCAATCCAAGATGACTCCTGAAATCACCTTTGGGCTTCCACAGGTACACACCCTAACACACACACACACACACACACACACACACACACATGTAAAATAAAATAAAATAAACATTTCAAAAGAATGACTCACTTATCCGGCCACAACACAGGTGAGTCTTGCAAACACTATACAAAGTGAAAAAGTGAAACGCAAAGGTCACACACTGTATGATTTCAGCATCAGGCATCCAAAACAGACAAATCCACAGAGATAGAAATAGATCCGAGGTCAGCTAGGGCTGGGGGAAGGGGGGAGACAAGTAGTGTCTGCTGACAGGCGTGTGGTTTATTTTTAGGGGATGATGAGATAATCTAGAATTAGATAGTGGTGATAGTTGCAAAATCATGTTGCGTATACTAAAAATACTGAATTGTGCACTTTCAAGGGTGAATTTTATAGTGTGCGAATTGTATTTCAGAAGGGGGAGCATCCGACCCAAACACACAGCCTGAAGCATCTGACCGCCTCACAGAGCGGACCACAGACACAGCCGCTCATAGGGGGAGCTACGTTAGCTACATGTGGCTGAAAGGGAAGTTGCTTTTTGTCGGTTTGTTCTTTTTATAGAGGGTCCTCCGTAACCCAGCTCACGCTGACCTTAACTCACTAAGAAGCCAAGCATTCCTTCGAATGTCTGATCTTCCCAAGTCCCCTTCCGAGTGCTGGCATGACGGGCACGTGCCACCAACGCCTAGTCAGCTCGGGGCTCAACCCAGGGCTCACTCTACCAGCTGGATTAGTCCTCACCCGGGAAGCTGACATGCTTTTTTTTAACCCATGACTTTCATAAGGAGGCCCTTACTTAGAGCCAATCGGATCACGGATGCGCTCCCGGAGCAGCTATAGCTTGTCAGAACCTGTATCATCAGTAGCGTGGGTCAAGACGGTGGACCAAGTCGGATAGATCTGAGTTCTGTCTGGAATTTGGGCCTAAGGATGCGGGATGAAGGACCTCAGAGAGGGCGAATGGGGAGAAATCAGATAGAAGCAGCCAAGCGTCCGCGAGAAGAGGAGGAAGGGGTGGGCAGCAAGGGAACACAGAGACTGCGGGGTAGACCCTCTGCAGCCCACCGCTCCGGTGCCCTTTGGAATCCAGCATCAGGAGCACCAAATCCCCACCCGAGGTTCCCAGATTCTACACACTGCTGCCACAGAACCAAAAGCCCTCCGCTTGAGCAGGCTTGATGGAATCGTCCTCCGCCCACCAAGGACCTCCAGCGGGCATTTGAAGCTTTAACCCTTGAGCTCCTTATTCTGGAGACCCCAGGGACAGTTTCTTGATGAACCACCCCATTCAGACAAAAAGATTTCAAACATCACTGTGGGGGACACGGCCAAGAGGGCAAGAGAGCCCATGTGCCTGAGATTCTTGGGGAGTCCCAGGAACCATTTGGACACAGGACTTAGAAATCCACAGCCCTTCTCTCAGCAAAAACGCAAAAAGCCTTTATCTCCTGACTTGACATGGTTTGGATTCTGCATTTCCTTCACGGAACACAATGTGTGGAAAATAAAAACCAGCGTGACATGGTCAAGGTAGTGGGTTCGACATCTTTTCTAGACTGACCTTGCATTTATCCACTTCCTTCATAGTAAAAGGACATTTCCCAATTTTTTTAAAGAGAAGGAGAAAAAAAACTGTTGCTAGAAATATTTACCTTCATCTCCTGTGGTTAGAGACGGGGGGATTTGTCAGCTTTGATCTCCACTTAATTACTGGGAAGTGAAATGCACTTGAGCTGGTGGGATCTGCGCGATTCTTTCTTGCTGCAAAAGTCGGCAGCAGGGGACCCAGCCATGAAGCCCCTGACATTCCCAGATCAAAGCCGAGCCAGACCCAAGACAGAAAAGGCATCTAGATGAGATGGTGGGGTCCTGGATGGAGGGGTCACGGAGCCAACCCCTGAGGCGTCCCTTCGACCCGACCCCCAGGGAAAGACCCTGCAGGACTTAGCCACACAGCAGCCCTCACTGTGCACTGCCCAGCACTCCACACTCCCGCCTTTATTCTGACCACTGGCCCCAGCTCAGTGCCTGCTACAGACTTTAGTGGCCAGTTCCTGAGTCTCGCCCACACAACCCAGGTTGGCCCCAAGGTGACCAGGAGATAAAACACAAGGCAAGTAAACCAGCCTTCTCTGAGTACAGACTACCTGTGACGAGGTGGCTGGAGTTTGATCTCTCGGGCAGGCAGAGACGGCTGGTCACCATGGAAACAAGGGTGGGCAGCATCTGACAGAGGGCGCTTGCTTGGTCACCCTCTGAATATGCTCATCTCTGAGTGTTCAGCCAAACGTAACCTGAGGGATCCCTTCCCTCGTTAATGTCATTTGTCTTTTTGGTTCTGTGTACTGAGCTACTTCTGTAGTCAGAACTGTGCTACTGAATAAGGTGCAAGTAAGTGATGATGATGATGGCGACGATGATGACTACCATTCACCAGCACTGTGCCGTGCATTTAATCTCCACACACACCTAGGCCTTCAGTACCACTTGACAGCTTAGGAGACAGATGGGAGGTTAAGTGACGTTCCAGCCTCGCACAGCTGCCACGTGGCAGAGCCTGCCGTGAAAATGCTACACTTGCCGTGTGTCCCGACCAAGGAGACACAGCTAACCATGGAAACAACAAAAACCACAACAGCGCACAGCGCAGGCTGAGCAGGTGCTAAACTGCAGAGGAGAGTCAGGAAACTGCAGCGCACGAACCCACTGGAGCACCGCCTGCCTCGAAATAGAGCGGGACGGCCCGCAGCCACGCCCACTGGAGATGTCTAGGAGGGAGATGGCAGAGCAGCGCAGCATTGAATGCTCACAAGAGAGCATTAGATAGTCATTCTCTGGCCCTTTAAAGTTTGCAAGCCCCTCTCTGAGATTACCTGGGACTAGTGGAAAAGGTGAGATGCGAAACTCTGTATTTTATTTTATTTTATTTATTATTATTTGTGTGTGTGTGTGTGTGTGTGTGTGTGTGTGTGTGTCCAAAGGGCACTATGTGTCCCTTTGGAAGTTCACGAGGGACTTCAGGAATCATCCTGCATTGCTTCTACCTCCTTTTTGCTTACTCTGAGATTTCCTAGGCTCTGCCTTTCAGAACCAGAAATACACGCCCCCACCATTTCCAATTGGCGTTTTTACATGGGATCTGGGATCCAAACTCAGGTCCTTCTGTTTGTGAGGCAGGGTCGTCACCACCGAGCCATCTCTCCAGCCCAAGATGTTGTATTTTAAAGCCAGTAACACCCTGGACAGACAGGGACAAGGCTGCCACCGGATCTACCTCAGAGGACAAGATCATGGGGGCTACAGAGGTGACGGAAGCTCACACAGGTGAGGAGGGGGAGGGGCTGGCACAGGTGGGAGGGGCTTGTGCACCTATGTGGCTTGGCTGAACCACTCGGTTTGGTCAGTGAGTTACTAGATGGCTACACGGCAACAGAGAGATGAAGAGTCTCTGCATGTGGGTTTCTTCTTCTCGCGTTCTTCCGTTTAGCCCTGAGAACGTATTTTGAACTGGGGAGAAAAGCCAAGCCCACCTGTCCCGGTTACAACTACCTGAAGTCTCCCCACTCACAGAATAAGCAATGAGCCCAGCCCAACCTGCCACCCACGAATCTGTGAGCTCCATAAATGCCCAAGTTTTAGCTACTGAGTTTTGGGGCTCTTTGTTACACAGCATTACTGTGCAGATAAGTAGCTGATGCTGTCTTAGCCTTTTCTAGGAAACTCATCCTTGCAACCAATGAGACAAATGTGCACAGAAATGTAAACAAAGACGTCACCTGGAGAATTATCTATAATAGTTAAAAATAACGTTTGGGCTGGAGAGGTGGCTCAGGAGTAAGCCTCTGCCTCACCATTCCAAATCCTACGTAAAAGCACGGGGCAGAAATGATGGCGGCCTGCACTTCCCAACCCTGGAAGGTGGGGCCTGGGAAACCCCAGGGCAAAGCAAAAAGGAAGTAGAGCAACCCAGAATGATTCCCAAAGCTAGCCTTAGGCCTCCACAGGTACACTCAGTATATCTGATACACAGGCGCATACACACATATGTATATGCGTATACACATGCCAAAAAAAAAACTATTTTAGTAACAACAATGGAAAATTCAAAAAGGTTAAATCTAAAGATGGGCTATCAGACACAAAAGCATATAGTGCTTATAAATATTTACCAATGTGGAATGAGGCCTATTTCATATTAAACAGATACACTGGGCTGTGAGATCAGCGAGCTTAGAGACTGAGCAGAGGACCCCATTGATTACGTGTTTGCCATGCGAGCTCGAGGCCCTGGTTTCAACCCTGCACGTGTGTGAAAGCTGGCGCGATGCACGTGCTTGTGATCCCAGTGCCGGGGAGTGAGGCAGGTGGAGCCCACTCTGAGAAGTCACTTCACCAGTGAGCCCCAGGTCTGAATGAGAGTTCATCATTCATAAATGTGCACATACTTGTCTACCTGCACACAAATGAACACACACACACACTCACATGCATATACACACAGAGATACATACATTTATACAGAAATATACACATACATGCATGCACACATACTCACATGCATATACACACAGAGATACACACATTATACAGAAATATACACATACATACATGCACACACATACACTCACATGCATATACACACAGAGATACATTTATGCAGAAATATACACATACATGCATGCACACATACTCACATGCATATACACAGAGATACATACATTTATACAGAAATATACACATTCATACATGCGCATATGTACACACACACACACACACACACACACACACACACACACACAGTGTTTAAGGTATAAACTTTTTTGTAAAACTCGAATGAGATCTCTGCACCCCGACAGGATGCAGCCCAGGGCAGTAGAAGAGCAGTGAAGTGGACAGAACAACCAGCCATAATGCAGAGTACCAACAAGGCTCACCCAGAATCAGGCTCACCTAACCTCTCCCATCTAAGGCTTTGGGAATTTCAGAGAAGGAGGCAGTGAGATTGTAAGAACCTAAAGATGGGAAGGTCCACCGCTGGACAAGACATTCCATTCAAGGCAGGACTGCTGCATCCAGGAACTCACTGCAGTGAGACTTGTCCTTCCCAGACCTGCATAATGACTGACACACCCAGATGCCCCCACAGACTATCGAGGAACTCAAGCAAGAGAGATACGAACATACAGTGGAAATCTTAGAGACTAAAGTTGGATGAGTGAAGGGAAATGTTCCTATCAGTGGGGTGGCCTGAAGAGAGGCAACTTTGTATGCCACAAGAGGCCTGAACCCCAAGAGTAGACAAGCCAGAGGGAACCCTGGGATCCATAGAAGCAGATAGGCAGGAGAGTGGGAGGGAGCGGAGTGGATTGGTGAAGGGAAGGGAGAGGAATGGGAGGGAGGAGGGCGTGGAGGGAAACAGAGATGAACACTCAATGTGCTTGTAAAAGTAGGAAAATTAAAAAAAATATTTGAAATTAAAAAAACTTGAATGAGATAAAATTGTTGACACTGCTTACTTTGAAATATTGGATTTTTTAAAATTCCTATTCTGTATTATATGAATTAATAAAATGTCTGAGTACCTTCACAGATGGAACATGGAAATGTATCTGTCTACTCTTGGAAGCACGGTCTTCTACCTCTAGGAATGCCTCTTCTCTAGCCCTCAGTTCCCCTGCTATCACTTCCAGAATGAATCTGACCTCGAAGTTAGTTTTTCCACAGGCCTAGGAGATTGGATCCATATCATCATGTGTGTGTGTGTGTGTGTGTGTGTGTGTGTGTGTGTGTGTCTGTCTGTCTGTCTGTCTGTCTGTCTGTCTGTCTTGCCTATCTGTCTGTCCATCTGCCCAAGCCCCAGGGAGACCCTCCACACAGACGCCAACTTGCTGAAAACAGCAGGGAAATTACCCACGAAATCAACCTCACCCATGTTTTTAAAAATCCTTCCATCCAAGTCATAATATTTTTGGAGTGAGATTTGCTTTATAATATTTTAATAACTGCAGCATTGTGACTGCAAGTCCTTTGCAGCTGGTCTCAGGGGCCTTCCTGGGATGCTGTACTTAATGAGGTTTATAATTCAATATAACTACATCTGCATCTTTAATTATGCCTAACATTTAATCTTCATTGCTCCACTTGAGTTGGAAGAGCTAAAATTAGGCCTGCTGTAGTTTAATCTGATAATAAACATTCATGACATTTAGAGCAAAAATGTACTCATTTCATTAGAGTGGCCGACACATTTACCATTTGCCTGGACTCAACAAACACCCACGGGCCTCTCGGCTGAACCAAGAAGCGTTGTTTCACATGATCTACTTGTAGACCCCGGGACCTCTGGGGTGAATGAGGATCTTGGAGGTTAACCGTCCAACATCACCGTTTGACAAGCAAGGGCATAGACTGAACCTTGGAGGTGAATTTCCTCGGTCAAGGATCACGCAGCAGGCTGGCAGGTGGAATGTATTACAGGAAGTAAAACCAGGATTCTTGACTCCTTAGCCAACAGTTGATTTGAATCTCCACTGTCATGCTGGCGTGCACGGCTCCGACAGACATTGGTTCTCATTGGCTAACCACTTCTCACGACAACTACCATCTCCCTTTTCTTATGAGACCAAGCAAGATGGCACCTGAGCGTTTAAAGTGATCTCACACCAAGCTCCTGACTCAGATGCATAGCAAGTAGGAAAAGACGTAGACGATGTACCTTTATTAGAAACAAGACAAATGTATCTGTGGATATATTCACCCATCCATCTTCACCCCCCAAATAAATCATTAGTAGACTGAAGCTTGGACCCCACTTGGTTACAGGTGGAGGAAGAAGTGGGGGTAGTTTCTTCAGAGAAGTCAGGCAGCCAAAGATTCCCACCTAGGACAGAGGATAGACACCAGGCTCACTGACTTAAGTTAGCAATGGCTGGGGTGAAAAAAATCTGTCACTTTGCCAAAGCTAAGGTTGTAATTTACTAAGGTCAGGGAACGGAGCGTCCCACCAACATCCACACCAAGCCACCTTGGTAGCAGTGACTGGGACATCCTTGCTGAGTCAACCATGAGACCTGACCCTTTGCCGTGAGCCCTGGTTTTGGAAAGGGCTTCCAGAGAGCTTAGTGAGAGTCACTAAAACCCCAGGGAACAAGAAGAACTGACAAAGAAATAGACAAGACAAGCATTCAAGATGAGCCTACAAACCAAAATTCCAAAACAAACAGAAAAAAAATTATAAGGACAATAACAATGACCAAGAGGGCTGTTTGAGTTGCACAAACAAAGTCAGCAGAGCATTCTGCAAACCAGTACAAAACAAGCGTGTTCCCAACTTCCAGGAGAGAGCATCTACAAAAGAGCAGGGTGTAACGAAACGAAGACAGGCCACGAAGCAAGCCCAACATGAGTGTCACCGTGTCGTCCTCCAGGCTCGGAGCTGATGTGGACTTTGGCCACCATGGAGCACAGGCTGCTGTGGTGACCTCGGAATACCTGCCTGGTAGTCATGGCAATGGAAGGGCGGGGCAATGTAGTGTTAGCTCCTCATGATAACGCCAGGGGGCTGTTAATATTCCCTAGCAGAAGGCGGGATCCAACTGTCTGTAATCTTGGGAGATGCTACGTATCCAGGAGATGGAAGGTTAACTGAAGATGAGACTCCATGGGTGGCCTCTGTAAGGTGGTCTCCTGTGGATGGATGGGACTTGGTGGTACAGCTGCATTTGAGTCTCCACACTCCTGTAAGTAACACTCCACCCGTGCCCCTATAAGACCCATGAACCCCTTGATTCACCAAGTAAGACTTGAGTAGAATTGTAACTTTGGTCTTTTATTAGTGCCCCATCTGGGGCAAATAAACAGTTATTCAAGTCTCCCTGGGAACAGTAACACAAAAGACCACTACGGGGAAAAAAACAGTGAAAAATTCTGGAATTAAAAAAGTGGAATCACTGTGCAGGTCTAAGCTGCAAGGGAGTCCGGGAAAGGCATTTGGGAACACAGCAGAGAGACAAAGCTGAATGAACCCTGCAGAGGTCCACGATGGTGACTCACGGCTGTATGAGAGAACTCCAATCAGACCATCCAACGCCGAGCTGTGTCCCTCAAAGACATCAACCATGCTCCCCACTCAGCCACCCCAATTAAATAAGAAGCGATTCCCCATTCTCGCCCAGCTTAAGACAGCAAGGGCTCAAAGAGAATTTGCCACTCTTTAGGTCAAAGCAACAGGTGTGGGATAGGACCACTTATATCAAGCATAGCAAGAAAGCAGGTGGGGGGGAGGTGGAAGAAAAAAGACAAACTCTCGAAAACTAACTAAATAAAATAGGTTCCATCCCCCACACTGCAAAAATAATAATTAATATATAAAAGATGAACCCAGCTTGCAGGAAATTTCTACAGGCATTTTCTATGCTGAAAGAAGCCTAAGAAAATTCATTCAGTAAGACGAGGGCTTGAGGGGATTCCAGAAACAAACTGTGCGTTCTAAAGTAACACCATTTCCCATCCAAAGAATAAATGAGAAAAGGCAAAAGGCACAAAGTTGACACTGCTGAAAAACCAAGTTGCTGGCAGGAAAGGAAACCTTGAGATTACGGCGGTGGAGCAGAGGAAACACATTCGGCCCTGAAAGGATCTGGTGCCACAGAGATCTCTGATGACATCGTGAGGGGCAGGGTCGCACCCCCACCAACCACAGACTTCCTCTCAGGAAGCCCACAGGCCCCTTAACCTTGGCTCCAGTGATTTGGAATTGTTGTGGCTGTTGATGTTTTCTCAATTTTGTGGCTCTCTTGATTTTCAATCTTTTGTTTTATGTATGGGGGGCGCTGCATGTCCCTTTGCATACATAGGAATCATCCTCAATCCCTCATCCACCGTATTCTTTTGAGGCTGGGTCTCTAATTAAAGCCACAGCTCATCTATGCAGGGCTGGTCCGGTTAACGATTTCCCTCTGGGGATTCCCAGGCTCCACCTTGCAGAGCTAAAATTCTAAGTAGGCCGCCACACCCGCTTATGTGGGATTTATGTGGAATCTGGGAATCCCAAACCCAGATTTGTCTTGCTTGTACAGCAAACGCTTTACCTGCTGAACTATCTCCACAGGCGCTGGCTTTTTATCTGGAAGTACAGTCTCATATAGTCCAGGCTGGCCTTGAACTTGTGACTCTCCTGTTTCGGCCTCCCTCTTGCTTGGATCAACTTGGCCTGTTTGTTAGTTGTTGCTAAAAGCATCCTACTGTGAGACCACCCTCTCTGGGGGTGGCTTGGCCCAGGGGGCCTGCACCTTGGGTGTCGGCTGGGTTCCAAGGAAAGAGTAACACCTCCCACCTCTCCGGCTTCCCCGAAGGGCTATCAGCAGCTGGCTGTAATGAATCAAAGCCCGTGCGGCCCGCAGCTTGGAGGAAGGCTGGTCTGCGGTGTGGGTCATCCTCAGAAGAACCCCCCCCCTTCCCTCCCCTCCGGCTGAGATGGCTCCGCTTCCACCTCCCCTTCCTCCTCTCCCTGAAAGGGCCTGGAAGCTGCGCCCTCGCAATTGATTCCTAAGTGAATCAGCGGGTTCCAATCCTGCCGCATGCTGCTTTGGTTACTTGCTTGGAATTGAGCTGCAGGCAAGGCACAATTAGCCTCATCCTGTCGCCATGAAATAGAAACGCACAGCAGTCCCTGCGCTTGGGGGGTAGGGGGGGGATTTAGGTAAGTTTTTTTTCCTCCCTTCTCTATGCACACCTCAGCTCGGGGTCACGGGCGCCTCTGGTTTCACAGTCATCCGGAAGCTCTGTGTGCTGGAGACCGTGGTAAAGTCTTGCTGTAAAGAAGAGACAGACAGAGGGAGAAGACCTCGGAGGAAGGACGAAGGGGCATCAGCCTGCTGGAAGCCACCATGTGTCTATAAATCGTCTTTTTGCTTCAACTGGCGAGGAACAGGGTGCTAATGACCCTGTGTCAGGTTTGACACTGTGCATTAGCCACGTTTTCATCCTCTGTGTTTCAATGAAGCATTGGCATTCTGGGCTTGGCCGATGCCTGAGATCCCTCCCAGGGATGGAATTCCTAGCGACAGTAAGGACATGCTTGCAAGTGTGTCTTTCATACACAAACAGAGTAACCCAAAAGGCCTATTCCTAATTAGCTCCTTATGCACCAAGCCCCAGCCAGCCCAGATACCTAGATATCACCTCTAACCACAGTCCCCCCCACACACACACAATGTAGACTTGCGACTGACCTAGCCTGCCTCTCCCACCCTTTCTCAGCGTGTTCTCCTGGCCACAGTCTTACCTACTTACACCTTCTGTGTGACATGGGCACTTCCCCACATGGTCTTCAGCGACATAGCATGTTTGTCTTCTCAAGAATCGTTAGTAATTTGCTCTTCTGAGTGTTTCTGTACCTGTTTTTTTTTTAATATTATTATTTTATTATGTATTCAATTGTGCATGTATGCATGTATGCGTGTGTGTATGTATGGTGTATGCATGTGTGTGTGTGTGTGTGTGTGTGTGTGTAGAACCACGGACGAATTCGGGAACCTACCATGGACGCCTCTACCTCCTCCTTGTTTACTCTGCCCCAGGATTCACAGGCTCCGCCCTACCAGGACCAGAAACACAGGCCGCCCCGCCCCCCCCCGCCTCCGCCTCCTCCCGGCGTCTATATGTGGGGTCTAGGATCCGAACTCAGGACCTTCCGCCTGCAAGGCAGAGGTTTAACCCCTGAGCCACCTCTCCAGCCCCTGTACCTGTTTCTTATCTGACTGAAGCAAAATCTCAGGAGCGTTTAGAGAGACCCCTCAGCTGGCTCTCGCGGACTCTGAGCCAGTGGGTTAACTTGCTCAGTGCGTAAGCAATGTCTACCACGTGCAACCCAGGACTCGCCAGCAGGTTGTGTATGTGAGGAAGGCAGCATTCAGAGGTCGAGGATCTTGCCAGTGTGGCCAGCAGGGATACTGGGCACAAGCTCAGGATGTTGTAGTGGACTTCTTTTCATAGGGCTATGAGACATTTTAAAGACAGTGGTGTGCAGCCGGGAGCACTAAGTACTGCCGGTCAAATTAAAATGTGCTTTATTTTAGAAAGGAAACATACAAAGCTTGGATAGTGGGACTACGATGCGTTCGGTGACTATATTCAAAACATATATTGGCAAAAACTGACAAACTAGCCAGAAGGAGCCTGCTAGTTTACTTTCTCACACCCTCAAGCAGAGGTGAGCCGGAGCCGGAACACAGCCAACTGGGCCAGAGCGCAGGCAAAGGCAACTCTCCATGGAGGTGGTCCATGGTGGTTCCGAATTCACCCGTGGTGCTACACACACACATACATACATACACACACGCGCGCACACATGCACACACGCACAATTGAATAAATAAAAAAAATACAAGGCAGAAATGGTGGGGCCTATACTTCTGACCCTGGTGGGCAAAGTCTGGAAAATCCCAGAGCGAAGCAAAAGGGAGGTAGTTGCAATCCAGGATGATTCTCAAAGTCACCCTTGGTCTTCCACAGGGACACACAGGGCCCCCCCAACAATGCACAATAAATTAACTTAAAAAAATAAGAATCCTAGAGATGATAAGAGGATAAAGTGAATTCGCCAGTTTCACAAGACTGAATTCCCAACTGGGAAACAGATTAGATAAGGGAGAGTTGATGTCAGCTCCTTCCAAGGCTGAGAAGAGACAAGTCCCCAGGAGGCCCAAGAAGATCTGGAGCGAAATCTCACCAACATATAACATCAAGCAAAGCAGAAAGTGGGCAGTTCCTGCCTTGTCTGAAAAGGGAGAATGAGCGGCCCACAGACCCAGACTTCGTTCAGACTGGGTACTTGGTGACATAGGCTACGGGCCACAGCTTCCCCGGAGGACGCTGAGATGAGAGATGCTAAGTCTCCGTGACTGAACCATCCCTGGTCCCGGAATTCTTCCCAATTGTTTGCTAGAACCCAACTGGGCCGGGGTGAGAGCAGACACATGGATGCGTGTGCGTGTGATGCATATGTGTGTGATGCATATGTATGTGATGCGTGTGCGTGTGATGCATATGTATGTGATGCATATGTATGTGATGCGTGTGCGTGTGATGCATATGTATATGATGTGTGTGCGTATGATGCATATGTATGTGATGCGTGTGATGCATATGTGTGTGATGCATGTGCGTGTGATGCATATGTATGTGATGCGTGTGTGTGATGCATATGTATGTGATGCGTGTGTGTGATGTATATGTATGTGATGTGTGTGTGTGTGATGTATATGTATGTGATGTGTGTGTGTGATGCATATGTATGTGATGCGTGTGCGTGTGATGCATATGTATGTGATGTGTGTGATGCATATGTATGTGATGCATGTGCGTGTGATGCATATGTATGTGATGTGTGTGCGTGTGATGCATATGTATGTGATGCGTGTGATGCATATGTATGTGATGTGTGTGCGTGTGATGCATATGTATATGATGCGTGTGCGTGTGATGCATATGTATGTGATGTGTGTGCGTGTGATGCATATGTATGTGATGCATGTGATGCATATGTATGTGATGTGTGTGCGTGTGATGCATATGTATGTGATGCGTGTGATGCATATGTATGTGATGTGTGTGCGTGTGATGCATATGTATGCGATGCGTGTGATGCATATGTATGTGATGCGTGTGATGCATATGTATGTGATGCGTGTGATGCATATGTATGTGATGCGTGTGCATGTGATGCATATGTATGTGATGTGTGTGTGACGTATATGTATGTGATGTGTGTGCGTGTGATGCATATGTATGCGATGCGTGTGATGCATATGTATGTGATGTGTGTGCGTGTGATGCATGTGATGCATATGTATGTGATGTGTGTGCGTGTGATGCATATGTATGTGATGCATGTGATGCATATGTATGTGATGTGTGTGTGTGATGCATATGTATGTGATGCGTGTGATGCATATGTATGTGATGTGTGTGTGTGATGCATATGTATGTGATGCATGTGATGCATATGTATGTAATGCATGTGATGCATATGTATGTGATGCGTGTGATGCATATGTATGTGATGCGTGTGATGCATATGTATGTGATGCGTGTGCATGTGATGCATATGTATGTGATGTGTGTGTGACGTATATGTATGTGATGTGTGTGCGTGTGATGCATATGTATGTGATGTGTGTGTGTGATGTATATGTATGTGATGCATGTGCGTGTGATGCACATGTATGTGATGCATATGTATGTGATGTATGTGCGTGTGATGCATATGTATGTGATGCGTGTGCGTGTGATGCATATGTATGTGATGCGTGTGCGTGTGATGCATATGTATGTGATGCGTGTGATGCATATGTATGTGATGCGTGTGATGCATATGTACGTGATGCATGTGATGCATATGTATGTGATGCGTGTGATGCATATGTATGTGATGTGTGTGCGCGTGATGCATATGTATGTGATGTGTATGTGATATAGAAGTATGCTATGGATGAGTACATATGTGGACATGTATGATGTGTGAGTCTGTGTGTGCATATGTATATGTGATGTATCTGTGGTGTGTGTATGAGTATATGTGATTGTGAGTGCATGTGTGGGGGCAGTGTGTATGTGTGTGTGATGTAAGAGGATATGTGATGTGTGTGATATAAGTGTATGTGATATGTGTGTATGTGATATGACAGTGTATGTGATATGTGAGTTCACATGTGTATGTGATATAAGAGTGTATGATATGTGAGTGTGTATGTGGGGTGTAAGAGTGCATGTAATATGTGAGTGTGTGTAGGTGTCCATGTGTGCAGGCCACTGACACCCTCGTCTGTCACCCTCACTTTGCTTGAGACCCCGGCTCCTCACCCCCGCACAGAGCCAGGCCGGCTTATGAGGTTCTGAATATCCTTCATCTCCATCTTAAATTTCTCATAGGGGTGCAGGGATTACAGATGCCCTGTGCCCTGGTTAGCATTTCCATGGGATTTAAGGGTTCAAAAGCTGGTCCTTACTCCTGTGAGGCAACCGCTTTACCCTCGGAGCCATCTCCCCCACCCTGGGTCTTTCCTGCTGTGGCCTCCCTGGGTCCCGTGAAGAGCAAAGGGTGCAGGGAACTCTTGAAGAGGTAAATTCTGGAAGGGGACGAGCCTTTCCCAGGCGAGCAAAGAGCTGTGGGGACTTCCTACCCGAGCACAGGTGGAGAGCTGGTCTAGGGATGAGAGGCATGCCACGGTGAGAGAGATTTTTCCAGAGATGGCAAAGAATCAACCTCGACTTGGCTGACTGTGTACAAGAAGGGTTTGTCAGAGATACACAGCTAACTCCCAGACTCGTGGGTATTAGCATGTAGGTATTAACTCGTGGGACATTGTCATGAGTTTGACCCAAGTCTGGGGAGCTGGTAGAATCGGCCCCATTGACAGGCGCCTCTGTAACCAGCAGAGGCCGGCTGGGTTGTCAGCAAGGGATCAACATGGAAGAAAAGGCGAACAGGACTCGCAGGCTGACCTGGGCCGTACAAGGACAGGACTGTACAGGGTGCAGCGCAATCCGTAGCTGCCACCCGCTCTTTCAGACTTGATGAGCACAGCAAGCTGGTACCTGTGCCTGGGGGGGGGCATGACGTGGAGATGGTGAAGAGGACCCTCGGAGGAGCCAGAAGTCAGTGCTGTCCACACCAGCTGATGCCCTCACTGACCTTCAGAATGCTGTTTTGTTCCTGTTGCTCAGACGTGTGCGCCTAAAATGACCTAAAATGACCCAAGAGCAGAGAAGGAAGGGGATTCTGAGAAACGTGGCTCCAGTTCACCCAGACTGATGAAATATAGATGCAATGCAAAAAATAAACTGCTCAGACCAACTAGGCCCTCCTCCTGCCAACAGGGCTGCCAAGATGGGGGCAAGGGCACGCGCACACTCGCCTCAAGGTGAGTGGGCCAGGAATGGCGAGGACATGGATGTGAGAAGGACTGCAACCCATCCTGCCACAACTCGATTCCTGACCAGATGTGTGAGACAGAAATGTCGCCGATGAATTCCACGAAAGTAAGGCTGCAGCCCTGCGACTCCAAAAGAAGACTCAGTTGCCACTTGCAAGAGAGGTGGGTTTCTCCAAGGAAACAAAATAAATGGGAAGTACTATGCAATAGCCATTATCACTAAAGACGATGAAGTGGGCAAAGAAACAAGAACATGAACAAAGGCAGGGAAATCAGTAATGGTCCAAAAAAGCAGATCCACAGAAGATCTGATCGTTGGGAATTGATGGACAAGGAATTTAAATCGATTATCACAGACATGTGAAGTATGCTATAGGCAAAGAGATATGATGGTTGAATCGATAATTCATTTCAACATAAAGAATGATTCAGTCTAGAACTGAAAATAGTAGCAATACATACAGCCCCCAATCTTTGATGTTTCACTTTTGTTGTGGTGTGAAAACACATTCCCTACTGTATTCAATACTGTATTTAGTTAATCACACAAGCTATACCACTTTGTGTAAGACAGACTTTGAGTTAGATGATTTCACTCAGTTGTAGGCTACAATAAGAGTTCCCAACACATTCAAGGCAGATAAGGTCAAGTGTCATGCGCCTCAGTGTAGATATATTAGGGTATTTTATTCATGATCATTTCAATTTATGATGGATTTATCAGGACGTACCCCATCAAGTTGAGGAGTACCTGTACTTAATGGGATTTAAAACATACACAAGAAAAAAAAAAAACATACACAAGAGCAAACTGTGAGAATAGTAGCACAAAAAAATGGGTAAAGATAGAAAGTCTCATTTATGAATTTAAGGTTATATAGCAAAATAAAGATACAGACTTAATACCTAGAGAAAAATACAAAAATATTCAGCTATAACCAAAAGTCTAATAAGACATTAAAAAGGATGAAATATATTTCCTTAATCCAAAAGTGAGTATAAACCATAGAAAAGGGATTGGTGAGCTTGGGGATGTTGGTAGAGTGCTCGCTTAGGATACACAAAGCCCTGAGTTCAATCCCCAGCACTGGATAAACCAGGCGTGCTGGCAGCTGCCTGTAATCTGAGCACTCAGGAGGTGGAGGCAGGAGGATTAGAAGTTCAAAGTCATCCTCAACTTCATAATCACTGGGTTACATAAGACCCTATCTAAAAAAAAAAAGGAAATTTGCATTTCATCACCACTAAAAGCTTCCACTTTGGGAAAATATTGTTAAATGAGCCTTGGACTGGAAGAAAATATGTAGATAAATATACAGTGGATAAAAGACCTGTATCCAGAATATATAAAGAGCTTGTAACTGAAGCAGAAGATAGTGTTGAGGACCAGAGAGAAGGCTCACTTGTAATCCCAGCTCTTGGGGAACAAAAACAGGGATTCCCCCCAGTGCAATCTGGTTAGCTGAATTCCCTGGATCCATGAGCTCTGTGTTTGATGGAGAGACCCTGCCTCATTATATAAAGTGGAGAGTGACCAAGGAAGACACTGGACGTACTTCTGGCGCATGTGTGTGTACATACGTGTACATGTGTGCATATGTGTGGAAGCCAGGTATATATCACCCTCTATTTTTTTAGGAACTGGTGGGTCACTTTGGCTGGCCAGTGAGTTCCCAGGATAAGCCTGTCTCCATGTCTTTCCCCCCACATACCACCCAAGGTTACAGCAGTTACAGAAAAGAGCCGCCATGCCCATCTTTTACATGGGTGCTGCGATCAATCTCAAGGGTTCATGCTTGTATGGCAAGAACCTTACTGACTGAGCCATTTCCCAGCCTTGCAATACAACTCTTAAACATGCATAAAAACAACGACATACTGATAATTAAAGGGTTAGAGAGATGACCTGGGGGTTCAGGCCTTTGCCTTGCAAGCAAAAGGACCTGAATTTGAATCCTCTGATCCCATATAAAAACACCCAATGGAAATGGCAGTAGCCTTGCAATTCAGGCCCCGGAAAGAGAGTCTGGGAAACCCCAGAGCAAAGCAATAAGGAGGTAGGACAATCCAGAGTGATTCTCCAGATTACCCTTGAGCCTCCACAGACACACACACTCAAGTGTCTTCTGTTGCGTACAACACACACACACATACACAAAAGAAAAGGAATGAAACATATAATCTGATTCTGTTCATCTGAATTTGTTCGGAAGGCTAAGGGCAAAGGCAAGTCAGTGGCTGGCTGGGGACAGGAGGGAAAAGGAAAGAAGAAACTTGGCTGCAAAGAGGCATTTGAAGATCTTCAGGGACTAGACATGCTCCCGTCTTGCTGTGGTGGACATTTTACAGGCATGCACATTTGGGAAAACTCTTCAGACACCACACTTAGAAGTGGATGCTTATGCATGTAAATTATGTTTCAATTAAATGGATTTTGGAAAGATGCAAGTGGCCTGACTTTACAATAGACAAAACAGGCGTGAAAGAACACAAGTGGGCAATAAACACAGGAAAGGTCTCCATGTCGTTAGTAAATAGTCAACTGGGAAATACAGTGAAAAACACAATCCATACTAGTAAAAGGCCACGACACCCACTAGCACAGCTCAAAGTTAGAATCGATGATACTAAATGTTAGGGAGGACATGCAGCCTCTGCGACCCTCCGTGTGAAATATGACAGCCACCTTGAAAAACTCCTCGGCCGTGTTTCATCAAGTTAAGCGAACCCTTGTCTACCAATTCAGCAATTCCATTCTCTAGAGAAATAAAGTACTGCACAAGCAGACTTATTTCTAGCATCCCTAAGCCAGAAACACCAAATGGTCTGCCAGCAGAAGGGGGCAATAAGGTGCACGTTACAGGGGACCAATGCTGGCAAGAAAAAACAAACGACAGAGTCAAACGACAACATGAGGGTGTTATGTGCAAAGGCAAGCCCAGATATCAAAAACATCTGCCTGAGATACCAAACTCCATTTCTATGGTGTTGAAGATCAGGCACTAGAAAGGCCTGATGCAGGAGGATCATAAGTCGGAGTGTGACCTGGGCTGTACAGTGAACCCTTGTCTCAAAAACAAAATACTAAGGCAGAACTTTAACCTGGGCACTAGTGGTTGGTCCACGCTTAAGGGACCATCTGTGTAGACTAGCAACTGAGCATGCTTCAGAGAGAGAGATACAAGGAACTTTCTCCGGCTGACTTGGGGCTGGAGAGATAGCTCTGCAGTTAAAGCACTTGCCACACAAACAATGTGACCACAGAGTGTGGACCCCTTTTAAATTAGTGACCCACCTGTAATTCCAGCTCTGGAAGACTACACCTGGGAATCTCCAGAGCAAGAAAACCAGCCAGTCCAGCTCTATAGGCAAGTTCTGGGTTTAATCAGCAATCCAGCCTCAAAAAATAAGGTGGGAGAGCAATCGAGGATGATTCTCAATATTAACCTTAAGACTACACACACACACACACACACACACACACACACACATACACACACATATGCATTCACCTCATACACATGAGAAAGAAAAAACTGGCTCAAGTGGGGTATAAACATTTGTCAGATTCTCCTAGGTCATACAGCTAAAAATCTATACATGAATTACATACTCGATCCTTATAAGATTCAACCAACTGGATCAAAAATAGTCTATAAAAGAACTGAAGGGGCCCATGAGATGGCTCAGCGAGTAAAGGCGCCTTCTTGAAAACCCAGCAACCTGAGTTCAATCCCAGATGAAGGAGAGAGAGAAAGTCAAATTCTCAAAGTTGTTCTCTGACTTCATTTGTGTTAACACACTATCCCCTTCTCGCTCACTCTGTCGCTCTCTCTCTCTTTCTCTCTCTCCCCTTCTCTCTGTCTCCTCTCTCTCTCTCTGTGTCTCTCTTTCCTCTCTTCTCTCTCTCTTATAGGTGAATAATAAAATATTTTAAAAGAACTGGAGATGGTACACTTGCCTAGCACACATGAATGTCTGGATTAAACTCCAGGACCACAAGAAAATTATCAAAACATTCTTATCTGTCCTGCACATCACATTCTTCTTGTCGTTATTCCCCAAACACTACAGCATAACAACTGTTTACATAACAGTTTCATTGTGGTAGGGATTTTAAGTAATCTAGGAACGCGCATAAGCATGCTGGAAGGTTCCACATTGTTTATATGCAAATATTGTACCATTTGATATGAATCTTGAGCATCTGCGAGTTTTGATATCTAGGGGAGGTCCTGAAATCAGTCCCTTGTGGATGCTGAGGGACATCGGAACCCTAGTTGTTTCAAGTCACGAAAGAAAAGAGAACAAAGACGCCTGAACCTGTGGCTTGGGCTGGGATCTCGTGACCAGAATACAATCGTGTGCTACAGTTAGTTGGTTGCAAGGGAGCCTGGGAAATCCAACATTCGTTCCAAGTGGCTTTTGTGCCTGTTTACAATTTGGAGGTGTTTTTTGCTGTAGGAGCAGCGGAGACTTGACGGAGAGGACCAATTACCCTCTGCACCGAACAAGCAATTCAGTGGCTCTCCTTCCGAGGAAGTTAGGCTTCGGGAAGGTTCCAAACAGTTATTAGTCAATAACTTCTCATTTTCCCTGACGACGCTGCCTGCTGTAATTTTGAGGTTGGCTTTTCCAGACTGTAACCAGGGAAGGCCACTCTTTCAGACATGACCATAACCTTGAGAATCTGTCAAGGACACAGAGCGTGACAAATAGAAAGAGGCAGGAGGGAAGCGGTGTCCAGGAGGAAAATCAAACAGCCCTCAGTAAGAATGGGAATAGAGACCTGCAGGGAGCATTGTGACCACGCGGGACACCTGCCACCTTCCAGTTGGAAAGGAACCGCCTCCTTTTGTTTAAGTGGGTCTGCACTGGATTTCCTTGGTTTAACCCGTCGCAAAAGACACGGCGACAACAGCGTTCCCTTCCATTCCTGGGTCTCTGAAAAGTCTGTGCCCCAAGTGTCTGAGCTTTGTCTCAGCAGAAAATCCCACATCGGCCCTGCTCCCAGCCAACAATTTTCCTGCAGAGAATCTTATTTCCTTGGCAGGAAATGAAAGACACGTGACTTTCATTTCCCCTGTGGATTTCAGGGCTGCCACTAATCCTGCAGCCCCTGCTTTCTCCCCCTCCATCACAATCAGTCAAACGACAAACACGGAGCGCCTGCTTTTCATCTGGCTCTGGGCTCAGAATTGGGGAAGCAGAGAAAGCACAGAGTACTGTCTGAATGGGGAACCCACCTTCCTGCTCCCAGCCTGCCCTCCTGATTTCATTCCCTTGGCAGCGATGTCTGCCAGGGCCATGCCCAAGAACCCTGGAGCTCAGAGTTCTGGGGATGAGCCCTTATTTCCCAGCCTCACTCTCATCCCACTCCCCCCCCCAATTCTGCCCAGTTGCCAGCCTCCTCCGGCTTCAGTCAGACACAACCTCTTTCCCGATATAGATGGATGAGAGATGAACAGGGTTTGCTTGATGAAATTGGCCCATGGGCTGCCTCCAAGATCTGGCTGCAAGGAGAATGGACTGGAAATTGCCTGGCCATTATCTTGGCTGCCAACCCCCCCTCCTCATCTTTTCAATATAATGAATTGCATGGAGAGCTCAGCTGTCGTGAAAGCTTTTGAATCCCAGCCCTCCCGTCCTCCTGGACATCCTTAGAGGTTATCTCAGCAAGGCAGGTGGAAGAGGAAAGAGAAAAGCTTAACCCTATAAGAATAATTATGATGTATTATTAGCAATTGATGGCAATCCGGTGCAGAATTTTCAATATAACCACTACTGGTTGTAATTTTTCTCTGTCATAGATGCACACACAAAAAAGGCTACATTTAATGACTCCAAAGTTCAGAGTAGTTTTTCAAAACTAAATTTAGTTCCTTAGAAGCGGTGTCTTAATACGGGGAGTTTTAATAAAGTAGAGATACGGTTTGAATATTGAAGATACTTTTCAGGAGGAGGCATGTTATGAGTAGCATGTTTATATGAAACAACCACTGGTTGGCATTCGTGCAGAGCTAGACAGGTGTACTAGTGAAGCTACGTAGAAATCAGGTTGGCCTTTAACATTCAGAGCACGCGCGCCTTAGGATTTAACCGCTTAGACTTGTAGGCAAGGAAGTCCATCTCAGTTTCTCTGTCTCTAGTTCCTGGCCCCATGCTGGGCACAAGCAGAAGGTTTGATAAGTGGTTTTTTGGCTGGAGAGATGAGACTGTGGATATATGGCTCACTGGTCAGATTGATGGGTCTATTCAGGTACAACCTGCAAGGGACCTTATTCTAATATGTCAGAAAGCAAATCTCGTTACAAAGAGGGCTTAAGCTGGAAGTTCAAAACAGTAATATGGATGATTGTCCAGAATGTGTTTGGCATGCTTAAAAAGGTATCGATGCTGTGTCTGTGAATTCCATAATTTCCTCTTTGTTGTGTTTGTGTGTGTACACATGCACATGTATGTTCAAGTGCATTTATGCCAGTATGCATGTGTGTGCTCATGTCTGTAAAGGCGTCATCCACCTCTTTTGAGACACCATCTCTCCTTTGCCTGCAACTCACTGCAGGTCAGCAAGTTCCAGAGACCCTTCTGTCTGTGTCTGAGGTGTCGAGCTTACACACGCACATCTCCTCCACTTCTAAGTTCACAAGGCAAGTGCTTTACTGACTGAGCTATATCCTACTTCCTTGATTCCGGTTTTTTTGTTTTGTTTTGTTGGTTTTTTTTTTTTTGTGTGTGTGTGAATGTCTTTGTCCTGGTTAAGTTCTTAGTGCAAAAACAGAGAAGGGAGGGCTGGAGAGATGGCTCAGGGGTTAAGACTCTGCCTTGCAAGCAGAAGGTCCTAGGTTTGGATCCCAGGTCCCGCATAAAAAACGCCAAGCAGAAATGGCAGCAGCCTGTACTTCCAGCCCTGGCAGGGAGAGCTTGGGAAATCCCAGAGTGAAGCAAGGAGGTAGAAACGATCCAGGATGATTCCCAAAGTCACTCTTGGTCCTCCGCAGGGACACACAGTGTCCCCCCCCCACACACACACACTAAATAACATAAAAAAAATAGAGAAGGCTACACTTTTATTTGTCATAGCTTGAAGGCCTGGAAGGAGACCCTGGGATAAGAAGCCCCTGCATAAGTGGCTTATGCAAAGATGATTCCACGGTGTGCAAGGAAATAATAGGGAAAGAAGATAGGAAAGGAGAAAATTTTTTTTTTAATAAATTTTTTTATTATTTATTCAACTGTGCGCATGTGCGTATGTGCGCGCGCGTGTGTGTGCGTGTGTGTATGTGTGTGTGTGTGTGTGTGTGTAGAACCACGGACGAATTCGGGAACCACCATGGACGCCTCCACCTCCTTCTGCCCCGGGATTCACAGGCTCCGCCCTACCAGGACCAGAAGCGCAGGCCGCCCCCGCTTCCGCCTGGCGTCTATACGTGGGATCTGGGATCCGAACTCAGGACCTTCCACCTGCAAGGCAGAGGCTTAACCCCTGAGCCACCTCAGGAAAGGAGAAAATTAACAACGTGTGTGACAGCAAGCGAGTTACCACTGCAGGGGAGGGTCTCCTGAGAATCCCTGTGAATTGTGACCTAAAATTGCCCTACCAAGGCAGAAATCTGCATCATACTTACCCACCGATTCTGGGCCCTTTTAAGCTGAAGGTTACCCCAGGAAATTTAACTTCAGCCTCTAGATGCCTCTGTATTTAGCAAACCACGGGTGCTGGAAAGCGTCCAGTCAGAGAGCAAGGCTGTTTCAGGTACTGTAAAGAGGAGACCCAGCGCTGTGTACCACAGATGACCCGAGGGTCTGAAGGTAAGGGAGGGTGAGATAGCAATGGTACCACAAATAGAAAGATGACATTGAATCTAGGGAACTAGATGCTCACGACATCATCGGAACTCGAGGAGTTGTTCCTGATGGCCATCAGGAGTGACCCCTAGAACAAACAGAAGTGACCCACTGAGGACTTCTGATGCTCCTGACACCACCACAGCTGCTGCTGGTGCCAACACACCTGTCTCTCCATGGCCAGGAGGCTATGGAATGGGCTTGATGATAAGGCTGCAGGAAAATTCTCCCCATTCCTTCTCGTCAGAAACAGACAAGGGGCAAGAAGAAGGCCGCTGCTCCCCAAACCTTGAATGCTGACATCTAATGTCACAACATAATTTGATCCAGGGCCTTAGCTGCAAGGGATTCTGGGCAGTGTGGTATTTAGCTTTCCAACATTCATACACTGAATGAGGGTAAAGATAATCAGAGGAAAACTAGAGTGATGGGAATCCTTCTAGACTGTTCTGTACATGTGTACCAAACTATGTAGTGCCCCTGGGAAAGCAGAGTACATGGGCTTCACCTTTTGTAAAAAAAAAAAAAAAAAAAAATAGAGATATTTATCCAAATCCAGAGAAGCAACTCTACCTTCTGACTTGCAATGCCACTCCTAGACTAGATTCTAGAGCGAACACTCCAGGAAAGCCAAAGATTTCTCTTTATGAAGGTTTTTCTTACAAAAGTTCAAGGTTAAAAATGCTCTCCGTTGTCAGCATGAATGACTGGATTGGTGAAACAGCCTGCTGAGATTTTACAGCCATTAAATAATTCGCTGTGAGGTTTCCATAGAAACATGGAGAAACAGCCATGTTGGCATGGGGCAACCAGGCAACACAAAGGCCAAAAGGGAATGTGCAGAAATGAAGAGCCAGGAAGGGGAGAGGCCCAGGGGGTGCCAAGCAAATGTTCTCTTTAATGCTGAGTTGCTGTCAGACGTTTAAGACGACCAGCTTCCTATGGGCATCTTCTAGCAGACCCCAGGGAGCCTGTGCACACCCCATCTTAACTCATGGGAGAGAAGGCGTCCTTCTCTGCACAGCCGCGGCTAACACGCAGACATCGATACTTAGGTCTAAGATTCTCTGAAACAAGCAAGATTGAAAAAAGCACATTGGAGAGAGCAGCTACTTAATGAGAAAAACCAAACCTCTTCCAGCCCGGCACGAGGTCAAACATTTAATATCATTTAAAGGGTCATAAACTCTTTAAGGGAATTTTAGAGTTGTGATGAGGGCTGGGGAGACAGCTGAATGGATAAGGTGCCTTCTGTGCAAATTGTGAGGACGGAGAGTTTGCATTCCCAGAGGCCACTCAAAAGCCAGGCAGGTTCTGCAGCAGCCTGTAATCTCCACTTACGGGAGGTCGAGACAGAGGATCCCCAGAGCAAGCTGGGAGCTACACTAGCCAATCAGCAAGCTCGGGGTTCAGTTGGAGAGACCCTACTTTATAAAGTGGAGATTGGCTAGGGACATGTAAGCATGTGTACACACACACATGCAATGCTCACTCACACACACACATAAACACAATGCACATGCATGCAATACATATGAATACACACATGCATGCATGCAACATAAACATATGCATGCAACACATGAGCTCATATGCACAGTCATGATAAGACAAGCATCTCATCCTGCTGCATCAGAAGTAAAGGAGCCGGCCAGTGAGATAGGTCAGTGGTAAGGTGCCTGCTCATAAAATGACACACTAAGTTCGATACCCAGAGCCCCACTTAGTAGGAGAGAACTGAGTTCTGAAAATGAATTTGTCCCCTAATCTGTGCACCATGGCATGTGTATGTCCTCTTTCTTCCTTCCTTCCTCTTTCCCTTTTTCCCTCCCTCTCTTCCTTCCTCTCTCTCAAATAAATTAATATTTTTTAAAGTGAAGGAAACTTGCCTTGGTGCCAAAGATGGAAGGCAGGAACAGGCGGGAAACAAGGACCTAAACAGTTGACCAGTGATCAACGGCTTAGCTCAGCTCAGCATTTACAGTGGGTCAAAGCTTCCAGCATGCTCCCCCCAGAGCTTGTGAACTCCTGCCTTAGCCTCCTGAGCAGCCAGGATGATCCAGCCTGCCCATGACTCTCATAGATGTATAAACACACTCAGGTGGATTCAATACTGGCCTATTGATTACCCAGAATTCTGGACTCTCACAGTTAAGAAAAGAAACAGTGAAATTTGAATCCATTCATATTGGTTATGGCAGGACACTTTTAGCCCAACCTCCTGATGGCACTATTATAAAACTGCAATAAAACTCAGTGTTCCAAGTGGTACTTCCAGCTTTGCATCCCCCTGGGTATCCCAGTTACCCAACTGCTGCAGACAGACAACTAGAACTAACAGGAGTCTCAGAAGTAGATAACGGAACCATAACTGGGCAGAAGGCCACGCTCGGGAGCATCCCACAACAAAAAAGTAGCCAGGAACATCTGGAAGAATCAGCATACCTAATGGGGCCCTTGGGCCTGAAGCATGGAAGGACAGGTAGAGACAGGTGGACCTAACAAACCCCACCGGGGCATCACCTCTCAGCACAGCTGTGAGAGCAAACTTAGGGAGCAGTAGGCAGGCTGGGGGGCCCATGAGGACCCGGCTATGAAGACAAAACATGTAGGAGATTTTCAGAATTGCGTCTATCCTCTTCAGAGCTAAAAAGTCCCTCACAATTCAGTGCCGATTCTCATTTCAAATGGCCCCTGCATTGTTCAGACAAGATGGGCGCCTTAATTGGGGTTCCTCTAGAAGCGGACCCCGAAAGAAGGGTGCATTGTTTATTTGGGAGTGAAAGACTGGAGATGGGGATGAGCAGAGACTGGAAGTCACCTGATGCAACTTCACCCAATAGGCAGGGTGGAAGCAGATAATGAAGCTTAATCCCCTAGGGAACGCTCTCAGAGGTAAAAAGCCCAACTCATTCCCCCATGGAGGGATGGGGGACGCTGGTCTCTGAACCCCCACCAATCACTGGGAAAAGGATCGGGACGTTTAAGGGCAATGGTGCTTGCTGACCGCTAGAAAAGGTGAGGCAAGCAATCCGCAGGGGTATCGCCCATTTCAAGACGGTCTGCTCAGGCAATACAAACTACGGAGGAGTCCTCCCAGGCCTCCAGCTCCATCCAAGGTCCCCCCATCCCAGCTCAGGGAACTCATTCCCCGTGTCCCAGGACGACCAGCATCTCTACTCCCGGGGAGCTCTCCCCCCACTGAACTGACATGAACATTCCCACAACTTTCCCTGCCGGGCTCAGCTTTGCTGTCCAGACCTTGCAGCCGCCCTCCCCCAGGCATTCAATCCCATGCGCTACAGTAGTTCTCCACTCAAGCCAGACGGCAAAGCAAGTGAAGGCGTGCGAGGAAGAATCCTAGAAGGGCTTTCCGAACCCCAGGGGGACATAAGTTAATTAATTCCAGAGTTAAGTCATCATCAGGCAAACCTACTCCTTGTCCTTCCACTGAAAGGACCCCCCCCCCGTCTTATCAAGGGCTAAGGACTATGTGCATTTATCAAAAAATTCAAGGTTTAAGTTCGGTATCAAGATGAAAGCCAAACCAAGGTTCCCCCAGGAGATGGGAAGCTCTGATTTCACGAGTCTGGAGGGGAGAATATTGCCTTTCGGCAAACAGTACTTCCAATTTGATCCCGCAAAGATTTCTGCAGAGAGGAGAACAGCAAGATGTCAGGGGAATGCGGGGTGTGCACGCAACTACACGGGCTGCTTTTATCATGGCCGCGTTCTTCAAGATCTGGGTCATCAATTATTAGTGACAGGCGGTCAATTGTTTATCTTTCAAGAACATAACACTCACGTCCCTGGATTACGGTGGGCCAACATCATCTGTTTTGTCCCCCCTTCAAGCCTTCCCATCACCATCCGACATCCCTGCAGCGTGTCCCAGAATGACAGGCTTTGTGAGGCTTCGAGAGAAATTACCTGGTACTTCCCTCCACCTCGCAAGGTACTGGCAGAGCCAAAGCTAGCCCTGAATTCAGCCGCACAGCCAGGGACAAGCAAGCTGCGTGTGCGGCACCACATGTTGCTACCGGCTCCTCCGAGAAGCCCCACATCTAGAAGCAACCTTATCCCCACCTCACCTCTGTCTAGAAAAGCAAGGCAAGTCTCTACCACGAAAATCATTTGTGCTTAAAGCCCCAGCCTGAAATAATTGCCTATTTGTTGGGGATTGACAGCAAGAGTCTTTCACGAATTTTGCTATCTTTTGACAGGGGCAATAAGTAGGTGGAAAAATGCACTCTGTCTTTTAGTGCTTTTAACAGGAAAAAAAAATTGCAGTTGGAAAATTGCACCAAAGAGCGTGGTAATATTTCCATATTTTGCTGCACTTACCAAGAGAGAGTGGGCCTTAAGGGTAAAAGGTTGCTATAAAAACAGCGGTTCTATTTCCGGGTCTTTCCTTTGCCAAAGCCTCAATATCCACTCACTGAAAATGGAAGAACGCCAAACCTAAATGTTTATAATATGCCTTGCAAACAATTGGATTTATTGTTGATGGGGTCTCACTGCATTGTTTATATGGAACAGCTGTAATTAGCCATTAAACAACTTAGGAAGGACCCACCCCAATTTGTTGGGCTAAGGCTCAATGAATGATTTCATGTTGTTTTTTTTTAACCTTACTGCAGTGACTATAACTGGTAAATTCCAGGGGTCTTTGGAGTTAGATGGGTTAGCATCTCCTGGTTTGGGAATCGGACATGACATTGTAATATTAATTACAAACCTTTTAACCGGCATACAACCTCTGAAGCACTTATAGGAAGCGCAAACTGGATCCAATGACTGTACATTTTCTCTCTTTCTTCTTCTGTGCCTCCAAACAAATCAAAAGATGCCAAAGTCTCCCCCCCCCTCCTTTTTTTTGGAAGGTAAAGAAATTGAAGGCCAAAGGAGCTGAATCAATCAACACTTATGAAACGTCTACTTACCTGTACCCAGAGCCGACGCTAGGTCCTCTGTGGAGAGAGCAAGTTGCATTTGGTTCTTGCTGCGTTTGCTGCCTGCACCTGTACGCACCACATCTTCCCATGATAGTTGACACTGACACCTGACGAGATTCACTGCCCTATGGAAACACACAGGGGCACCATTCCCTGGGCTGGCGCCCAGGTGGCACTAAAAGGAAAAGCCCCCTCTGCACCACCATTCATCATTCCCTGCTTCCCGACCATGTGACCAGCTCCTGGGGCCAGAGCTTCCCCGTCATGATGAGTGGTGCCCTCAAACTGCGAGACAAAATAAGCCGTGTCCCTTCAACTGCTTTTGTCACAACAATGAGAAGGAAGGCCCAGCCTACGGTGGGTGCCAGTGTCCCCAGGCAGGTGAATAAAATGGAGGGGACTGTTTGAGAAAGAGGTATCCTCGTGTGCACACTTAGCCAGACATGGTCTGGCAAGTAAGGATCGTCCCTCTCTCAGCTGTTACGAGGATATGGTGTGGCCCTGGTGCTGGTGTGAGCTCTCTTGCTGAGATGGGCAAACACAGGAATCTTAATAGAAAATAAATCCCTTGTTCCCTTAAAGTGTTGGATGGCGATTTATCAGCAGCAATACAGAGTAACTGCAGCAAGTAACACTGAGTCACAGCTGAGCACCCTCATCCCAAAAGAAAGCCAACGCCCTCCATAGGGCAAAGCACCATGGGTAGAGCAGGAGGCCATTGCCAAAAGCGTCTCCGCCTGCTTCCACGGGCACACCAGCTTTTGAATGCTGACTCTGAGAGGAGGGCACAGCATCTCTGCAGAGGGCACAAGCGGCGGGCAGTTGGAAGGGGAGGTGCGCGTTGAGTCTGCGAGGCAGGGAAGGTCCCTGGGCTCTGGATGGAGATTCGCCACGGCCACATGAGTGCCAGGACTCCCTGGAGAAGCCACCGTGAAGACGTCCTGCTACTGGTCCAGGGCTGGCTGGGACCATGGGATGCTGAGGGACGAGCAGGAGCAATGGCAGAGGCCGCAGGGGCCCGAGGAGCGCCGAGGCTTCTGGGACATACACCCAGCCTAGGCGAGGGGGCGCCAGCCAGTTCCCAGACGCCCACGGGATCAGCCACAGTCAGCAAGTAGAGCTTTGAAGAGGATGGGTATCTGCCACACCTCCAGGCCTGCGAGCGCCAGTCATGCCCCACGGGTCCCGAATCATCAGGGGCTCTCGGCTTCCGCAAGCATTGCTGTGCCCCCTGCACCAAGGGCCAACAGAACAATGGCCGCAACTGGGGGCCCCTCAGTCCACAGCCAGCATAGCCTAGATGACAGCCCGTAACCTGAAGAGCCAGGACCGGGCAGGGCCATGCCTGGAGCCTGTGAGTAGGTTCCTCCTTGGCTGGGTTTTTAATTAGGACTCCTTTTTTGTTGTTGTTGTTGTTGTTGTTTTGTTCTGTTTTGTTTTGTTCTTTTTTTTTCTGAGAAAGGTCTCCGGAACTGATATACAGGCAGGCTGGCTTCAAACTTGAAGCAATCCTCTCTACCTTTTCCTCCCAAGTACTAGGATTCCAGTCTCCCAGGTCCACTCTGAGTTTCCCCTGTGTTCTCCAAAGCAGACCCCACCCTGTGCCTGTTACTCAGGGTCCAATGAAGAATGAAACAGCACCAGGTGTGGCAGCACACCCCGATAATCCAAGCCCTTGAGAGGCAGAAGCAGGAGGGCAGCATCTCTAGGTCATCCTCACTAGATAGTAAGTTCCAGAAACCAAGTCAAACCAACAAAAAGAAGCACAGGATGTCTCTGCCCTTTCCAATCCCAGAAACAGCTCTGCTCGGCTCCATGTCGCCACCTGACATCCCGCCCTCTCTGAGTGCTTTAGGAGGTGGAGTTGCCAAGTTCTGTCCACGCAACACCGCCCCATCCCCAGAACACCTTGCAACACAAAACGTAACCACGGAAGGAAACCAGCTTGGCTGCCATCTTGGAACGAAAGGAGACAGATACCAACCATCATGAGAAAACTATTGAACCACAAATTGTCCAGAGAAAAGCGCACTGCCAAGCAGCATAGGACACCCCTGAGAGAGTGGACGGGCCTGGGAGTGGTCACTGAGCTGAGTGTCCGTGGGCAGACAGGAGGCCCAACAGTGTGGAGATGGACTTCGCGTGGTGTTCACATTCTACAGCCAGAGCCTTTAAAGCCTTTGAATCGTGTGTTCTACGCAGTTAAAGACAGGAGGATGCGCTCCTCCTTAGTCTTGCTGGCGGAAGGAAAAATACTTTTCAAAGCGATTTGTCAAAACATTTCAAAGACCATAAAGTTCTAACCTTTGATCCAGCAAGCTGGCTCTGAGGAACATGTGCAGAGGGATGGATTAAGAAACACACCGAGAAGAAACAATAAGACTACAGCACAGAGGTTATTCCACGTACTTTATATGTGGGTTTTTTTTTTTAATTCACACAACTGTAGGAAACAGATCCTATTACCATCCTGCAGAAGGCAAAACTGAAACATTTCAGATAATGCTTTATACAGCCAGATGGGCAGGATCCAAACCCAGAACCTGTTTTCTTGGCCACTCTGATGCTGCCCGCTGAAGCCCGTGGACCACTTCCTATGACTGCGGGACACAGGAGACGCCCTTCTGCCCAGCAGAACGAAGCCGCAGACCTTGGAAGACGCCAGTCAGCAAGCTGCCAGGCAGGCTCGGCACTGATGTGAATAAAGACTTTGTCGTAGCACAGTTAACATGGAAAGCTATGATGAGGAAGGGATATCTGGGTGAAATTCAAATGATCTGAAAAAATCAAGTGGGGTAACAGAAGTTCCCAGGGGCTAGAGAGGGCTAGAGGGCAAAAGGAATAATTTCTCAGACACAATTAGAAGAGCAGAGCTTCATTCAGTGCCGATCACTCTCACAGGACTCCAGCCCTGAGTTCACTTTCCACTTTCACTGTATACAAAAGCAGGCCAGAGGGGCAGCAAGCGAAGCGGGACTTTCCAGAAGCAAACACAAAGGTTAATAGTGTCACCAGGGTGAATGGAACATACAAACCCACGGCCTCGACTCTTATCAGACAGAAGCCGAAGCGGAAGCAGCAGGGCAGGTGCAGACTGAGGGGTGGGGGTATGGGGGGGGGTCTCAGGAACTTAGTAATTTTTTTTATTTTAATTCAAATACAGCAGTAACTTAACAGTTTACATTTTTCTGCCTCAGAAGAAAGAAACAGAAGCCGGGCTGTTTAAGGAATCAGAGCCTTAACCACGGGTGAGACCAGGATCCCGAAGGAGAATCAGTGGGGCTTGGTGGAGTGGTCGCAGAGGACGGGGGTTCTCAATGAACAAAGAGACGGACACAGCCGGAGAGGAAGAGCAAGCTCACGGCACAGAACCCAGCTTCTCCGAAGAAGCTGTGTAACCACAGGTACACGCATGCTCGTGGACAGCCTGTGAAAGTGTGTGTGTGTGTGTGTGTGTGTGTGTGTGTGTGTGTGTGTGTGTGTGTGGTTTGTGTGTTTGTAGCACAGGAGATAAGCCTCAGCATTTGCAGCTGTGAACCAACGCACAGAAAGCACAGATGAGCTGTCATGTAGCAAAGATGGACAAATGGCCCACGGTTGACTTAAAGGACAAAAGCAAACCCTGAGAGGGCTGGAGAAGATACTAGAGTCACTGCACGTGACCCGGCTCGGGACATGGACGGGAGGTCATTTGGATTGCTTTAGCAATTCCAACGGAAAACCTTTAGGGTCCTGCTAGGACTCTGCCCTCTCTCAGCTCTCACAGGGCAGTTTGGAGTTAACCCTGAAATTGCATAGACTCAAAGTCCTCTCAAGAACCATAGTAGGGAGATGGGGGGACAGAAGGAGGTGGGAAAGCAGGGAGAAGGGGCCTAGGCGCAAACTCGTTTTGCATGTAAAAAATCCTTAATAAAAATGAGAAAAGGGCTACAGAGATGGCTCAGGGGTTAAGACTGTGCCTCACAAGCAGAAGGTCCTGAGTTTGGATCCCAGGTCCCACGTAAAAGCCAGAGGCAGAAACGGCAGCAGCCTGCACTTCTGGTCCTGGTGGGCAGAGCCTGGGAAATCCCAGAGCAAAGCAAAGAGGAGGTAGAAGCAATCCAGGATGATTCCTGAAGTCACCCTTGAGCCTCCACAGACACACAGTTCCCTCTGACACAATGAATGAGTGAATGACTGAATGAAAATGAAAAATGAAAAAAATTTTAAAAGAACCATTTGTGGGCATTAGAGCATCTATTTTTTTTCCCCACATTTTCTTTTTTTTTTCCCAGTCATACAAGCTCAATAGGTACCCCAGTCCTCTCTCTCCCTCCACTCCTCCCCAGTCTTCCCTTGTACTCTCCCCCACCTTTTCCTCTTCCTTTCACCCCTCTCCCTCCCCTTCTCCCAGTTCTTCCTCCTTTCTCCCCTCCCATCCCCTGGAGCATTTTTTTGTGTGAATGCCAAACCTTCCTCTGAGTCCTCCACCCTAGTGAGGTGTAAGGACTCAGTGGCATAGCCCGGAGCTCTTTCTTGGGCTCCTCATTAGTATGGGAACTCTATTATGACTGTTAATCCCTTGTAGGGCATCTATTAATGTCCTCTAGGGCTCCGCTCCTCCCTCCTGGAGTGGACTTTGGCACTATATTTCTCTCTCTCTCTCTCTCTCTCTCTCTCTCTCTCTCTCTCTCTCTCTCTCAGGGTCTCATGCAGCCAGGCTGGCTTCCAACTCCCTATGCAACCAGAAAGGACTTTAAATTTCTGGTCTTTCTGCTTCTGCTTCCTGGGCGCTGGGATTACTGCTACGAGCCGCAATGCACCGATGCAGTACCGGGGCTTGAACCCAGGGCTTCAGTCGCTGGAGCTGTGAGCAGAGGCCGATGAACCAGAAAACACAGGGTGCAGCTCTGGCTGCAGGCAGGCCACGCGAGAAGGATCCCAAAGGCACTTGGGCAGGAGAATCAGCAAGAACTCTACCAGCTTAGCTACATCCTCAGTTCCCTACTGACATTCAGAACTCTTGGTCAGCAGTGCATGTCGGCTGGGGCTGGAGTGTCCTGCGTACTGGGGCCACCATCAAGGTCCAGCTGGAGACCTGGCCTTGGCCCTGCATGGAGGCAGCTACTCCAGAACCCAGGACCCGCTGCTCCCCTTTCCTTCTCAACCCCACTCCTGACACCTGGGCCGCTGTCCTGCCTGCAAGTTGTGTGGGAAGAAAATGGAATTCCCCGCCTCTTCCATAGCCATCAGTCAGAGATTAGGGGGGCACACTGTGCTCCCTGAGTCCCCAGGCTACATGCTCAAGATCTTGCAGCTGGTGGGGACCTGCAGAGACTAGAGTCCAGGGAAAAGAGACTTGACCCACAACATACAGCAGAGACTGGAGTCAAGGGACACTCCTCACCGCAGAACCTCCCCAAACTTTACCCAAAGTCCTGGACAGAAAGTTGCTCAGATCCCCAAGTGACCACTAACAAGGGAAGGATGGATCCTTTGCAAACCCAGCCATCTTCCTCCCAGCCATGCTGGCTGACTTTGGACCTGTCCTAGACCCCGGGGACGTAGAGATAAAGCACGCGGGACCCTGACAGGTCTCCCTACGTTTCTTCCTGCGTGCGGCCATTGTTCCCACTGGTGCAATCGACCAACCAGTTATTAACAGTCGCTAGGCCCCAGGAGCCCCAGAGCGCCATGCCCACGCGTGGCAAGAAGGCCACGTCTAATAACCTCCCTTTGAAATATGCGCTTGAGCTCCAGCCTCAGTTTCCCCAGTTTGGGCATCAACACCTGAGGGTTCCAAGAGGTAACACTGCCAGAGCCTTTTCAGACCCTCCCTCTGCCCTCTTCTTCCTCCCCTTGCTTGTTCCATCCAGACAGACACCAGAATCTTGATGAGGGGCTGCCAGCCCAGTGTGCAGTTATGGAGTGACTGATAAAACAGAGTTCTTCCAGATGCCACCTGCGAGAAGTCCTCCCTCCCTTCTTCATTCCCTCCCTCCTTCCATCCCTGACACCAGTGTGGACCAGACCTGAGGCAGCACATGGACAGCCCTTAGCCAAGTCCCTGAATGACTTTCACCTGCACAACTCCAGCGGGGACCATTCACATCCAGCTGAAGTAAACGGTGTCCAGGCTGGGCGCTGTGTAGCTGCGTGGCAGATGTGGCTTCCCAGCCCCTGAAATCAGAGGGCACCCCCCCCCACAGAGCTCTTGACTGTGGGGAAGGAAGCCAGATAAAGGCATGGAAACAGATAAAGGCAGGTGGTGGGCAGAACGGGAGCTGTGATTCGGTTCAGGGCACAGAGAGCAGAGTTTGGAGCCAGCTGTTTGAGTCCTGTAGAGACTGTCTTGGCCGTTAATGAAGAGGATGCTAGAAGAGGGTTCGCGGTGCTGGCTGAGGATGAAGGGGGAAAATCGGTTCAGACAGTTTGCTTTAGATTTAATTATTCCATTTCGAGAATCTGTCTGGCTGCTGGGCTGGGATCATGTGGCTGGGCTTAGCTGGGGCTGGGGGGAGGGGAGGAAGAAGAGGGTCGGAGCTAGCATGCTGCCCCTGATTGAATCATCTGGCAGCTCAGGACAGCCCCCGTGGCCCGCCACATCCCTAGTGTCTCTGCCCCCGGCCCTCACTGAAAAGCTTCATAGTTAATTTAATGAGTCTGCAGCCCAAAAACCCGAGTGGGGATGAGACTGTCTGGCTCAGTACCAATTTCCATTAGCCAGGGCCCTGGGAGGGGACAGAAGGGGGCAGGAGAGAGGGGGCAAGTGTAGGGCTGCGGGGTCACCCGAGGCCTCCCTAGGTTCTGGTCTCGCCCTGGTCACACATCAGGAACGTCACCTGTCCTCACTGGTGGGGGTCTTTCTCACTACGATAGGGAAGGGAAGGTGGAGGATAGCCTTTTGTCCAGGGTTGTGACAACACACACACACACACACACACACACACACACCACACCACACACACCACACCACACACACACACAACACACACACACACACCACACCACACACCCACACCACACACACCACCACACCCACACACCACACACCACACACCACACACACAACACCCACCACACCACACACACCACACACACATCACACACACATCACACACACACACACCACACCACCCACACACACCACACCACACACACACCCACACACACCACACACCAACACACACATACCACACACACACCACACACCACACACACACCCACCACCACACCACACCACCCACACACACACACACCACACACACCACACACACCACACCCACACCACACACCACACCACACCACACACCACACACACACACCACACACACCACACCACATACACACCACATACACATACACACACATACACACACATACCACACACACACACACATACACACACACACCACACCACACACACACACACACACACATACACACACACACCACACACACCACGCATCATGCCTTAATCTGGTTGCTTAACCCTTGAGAGGGGCAATCCTTGAACTCAGCACTGGGCTGCTGTGATCGGCTGTGCATTGCTGGGGGGCTCCCCTTCCTTCTCGTCCTGCAAGGACCCCCTGAATCCATGGTTTTCAAACTCTTTTCTTCAAATAAAACAACCGGCAGAACCCCGATATTGCAAAGACAAATACAGTCTCTGGTTTACAGGGTGACTGATGGAACCGAGCGGCCCCCTCCCTGCACCCCAGTGAGCCAGTCGCGCTGATCCCTTGTTGGAAAGACACTGAGACACCCAGTAGGCTGAGTTGGGCCCCCAAAGATACCCCCATCCTACCCTCTGGAAGTATGTGGCAACATGTACTGCAGATGGGATCTGGTTTCAGGTCATATCCCATGGGCAGCTCCTCCTGGATTATCGAGGTGAGTTTATTCACAAGGGTTCCGAAAAGGGGACAGAGTGAGACGGGAAGGTGCCGTCACCATGGAAACAGATGCACCGCTGGCCTTAAGGATGGAGAAAAGGGCCATGCACGGAGGACTGCAGGCAGCCTCTGAACGCCAGGAGAGGCCAGGTTAGCATTTGCCCCGAGCCTCCCACGCCTAAGTTCTAAAGGGCTCTGACCTCCAGAACTGTCAGCATCACGTGTCGCTGCTCTTAACCACCAGGTGTGTGGTGGCTGATACAACAGCGATGGGAGGCTGCAGCCCATTCTATAATCCCAGGGGGAGGAGGAGATGACTCGTCAATCCTGTGACAGACTTGAAGCTATCTCCCACTCTCGGCCCTCGACCCTTGGCGTCTTGGCCAATTACAGCAAGTTTGGTATCAGAACTTGGGTCATGGGATCTGATCCCTTCTTCCACCCAAGAATAGACAGAGGGGGAAAACTTCTACAATGTGTCAGGCCCTTGTTGGTCCTTCTGAACCCCTGTCCTGAAAAAGAAGACTCTGAGACATGCAGCCCACCCACATCCCCAGAGCTTACTCTTCATTTTATCCTCATTTTCCCTTCCCTTCCCTTTGCTTCTTCCAGTCCCTTCTTTCCTTCCTTTCCCTTCCCTTTTTCCCTTCCCTTTTTCCCTTCCCTTCCCTTCCCTTTCTCTTCCCTTCCCTTTCCTTTCCTCTTTTCCTTCTCTTCCTCTTTCTCGTCCCTTCTCTTTTTCCTTCCCTTCCCTTCCCTTTTCCTTTCCCTTTTCCTTTCCTTCCCTTCCTCCTCCATCTCTTCCTACATTTCTGGTTTGAGACAAGATCTTATGTAGCCCAGGCTGGCTTCGAACTCTCTGTGCAATGACAATAACCTTGCATGCCTGATCCTCCAATCAGATGCTGGGATTATCAGCGTGCCACGCTGCCAGGCCACCGAGCACGCTCACTTTCTTCCTCTCCCCCCTCTCTTTTCCCTCCCCCCTCTCCCCTCTCTTTTCCTCCTCTTCTTCCCTCTCCCCTCTTCCCGCTCTCTTCTCTTTCAAGTCTCTCTTTTAGGAGACTGAGAGGAAAATTTTGGCTTTGACTTCAGTTTAGGGATTATATTCAAGGACATGAACACCAGTCCCTTCCCTGCTTCTACAAACGACTCCTCGTAGGATATTTTCAGACTCTAAACTAGCTGCCTTTTTCCTTCTATCACACCCACACCCACGTGATGACGTGGCCACTCACCATGCGATGAGAGCCCCACACAATTCTTGGACCACATAGTCTCTCTTAAAATATCTCTCTGAATTTTTGAAGAACTGAAAGATGAGACAACTCCACAAAGGTCATTCCTGGATCTCGAGCGGAAACTATAGAAACAGTGTACATGAAGTTCTATGCTTTCCCGCCCCCCCCCCAAAAAAAAACCCCAGAAAACTAAACCCAGCTTTGTCACTTTGTCTGCCTCTCCGGCTCTCTCCAGCTTTCCGCTGCTTCCTTCCTCTCACGCCCTGACTTCTTAGGATGAACCGTCCTGCAGCCCCCTTCACTAAGTCCACTAGAGCTGTGTCAGTACCACCATCACCCCACCACGACCACACAGCCACTCCATCACCTCGTACTACCCCCAATGCCCCAAAATCACTCTTGTGAGAGTCATCTAACCGCCCAAGGTCAGTCCCGATCTGAATGATATTTCCGCGGCATTTGGCAGAATTGACCCTCCCGAAGTGCCACTGGCCAGTTCACAGCTGGCTTCCTCGGGCCTCCTCACGCCCCGCTTGTGTATCCATGCCCACCCCTGGGGGTTCGCCACCTCCTCTACTGCGTGTTACTGATAAATGCAAGACCACGCAGCTTAGGGTAACAAGAGGTTTTATTCTTTCTTACGTTTCTCCATCACACTTCTTAGTCTAGCTTGGCAGGAGAACCCCGCTCCTCCTGCTTGGCTGCAGTCTAATGGCGTCCTCAGCCGTCTTCACCGCAGGAAGCCGCCTCTCCCACCTTCTCCATCCCAGTGTTTATGCTCTCTATACTCCAGTGTTTATTCTTCGCCTGGTCCCTGAGCTGCCTTGCTTTCAGTTTTGACATCTGTACTAACTACACATTTCTAATATTGATTGATGGGGAGGGAGGGGGAGAGGATGGCAGGTACTCGCACGTCATGGCGCACGAGTGGAGGTCAGAGGACAGCTTCTCTCCCTCCACCATGTGGGCTTCCAGGAAGGGAACCCAGTCTCCAGCAGATGCTCTGACTAGTGAGCTACCTGACCAGCCCTTGTTATGTTTCCTGTTTCGGCAACAGAAGACCTGACTGAACGACCCAAAGAAGAGTGGTCCGTGGTGGCAGGGTACAGCCCAGCATGGCGGGGAAGGCACGGTAACGACAGCAGGAATGTAGGGCTGCGAGGCAGATTGAGACGGACACTGGGGCTCAGCTCGCTTTCTCCCTTTATTCAGAATGGGGTCACGTCTGCCGTACTATTCACCGAAGTCTCCTAATAAGCACTCACTACAGGTGAAGGCCCGCAGGCAACAGAACGGCAAAGAGAAGCCAGGTGACCACTCACGCCTGCCAACCCAGCCTGGGAGGCCGAGCAGGAAAATCACAAGTTTGAAAGCACACTGAGGTGAGCTACATAGTGAATTCAAGACCAGTCTGCTAAGGAAAGAAGGGAGGAGGGAAGGAAATAGAGAGGGAAGGAGGGAGGGAAGAAAGGAAAAGAAGAGGGAGGCAGGAAGGTGGGAGGGGAGGGGAGAGAAAGAAAAAGAGAGAAAGAGGGGGAGAGAGAGAGAGAGGAAGAGAGAGAGGGAGGGAGGGAGGGAGGAGGAAGAGAGGAAGGAGGAAGGAAGGAAGGAAGGAAGGAAGGAAGGAAGGAAGGAAGGAAAAGAGAAAGGAAAAAGGAAATGAATAGAAGGCCAACAGGTGGAGGAGGGGGAGAAGAGAGGGGAAGAAAGAATGAAAGGACAAGATGAAAGTAGAGCAGATACAAGAAGGAAGAGGAGAGAAAAGGAGGTAGTAGAGATATTTGAAAGAAGTGAACAAAACCAAGACACCACCAACAGCCCAGTCCCGCGAGGACCAAGGCCTCTCCCCCACTGGCTGGAATACACTTGCTACAGCATTCTTTCTGTGGCGACTCACATGAGTCTTGTGCCAAAGGAAAACAATGAGCTTGCTCCAAAGCCTGTTTCTTTCCCTTGGACAAAGACACTCAAGTCCTGTCATCCTGGCTTGCCAGCCAGACCAGAGCCAAATTCAGTGCTCCGTCATAAGCAATTTCTGGCTGGGGCACTCGTCTCTGCTTTTCTGTGTACCACTTCTATCCTCCTTTCTGGGTTCCTGTATCCCTGTGCTTAGGTCTCTTGTCTGGTGAGGGCAGGTAGAGAGCAGGGTCCACTTGGTCCAGCATCTTTGCAGGAGGCAGTCCCCTGGACTGCAGCACCTGCTTCAAAGGCTGCCCAAGAGAAGTGGAGGGCAGGTCCCCAAGGAAATGCTGGGTGGGTGTGGGAACCCACCTATTATTCTAGGCTCAGACGGTGGAACCTGGGACTCTCCAGAGGGAGCTGTCCGGCTAATCTAGCCCTATTAACAAACCAGAAAGCTCTGGGTTTGATTTAGAGAGCCTGCCTCAAAAGAAAAACAATAGAAGAGCAAGCAAGGACGATTCCCAATATCACCTCGGGTCATTGTGTACACACAACTGCCACACGTACGTACGCTGCATACACCGTGATATATACACATGGAGCATAGGGTAAAGGAAAAGGTCAGTGCTTCCTGCCGCAAGAGCAGAGCAGGGAGAGGAAATACCAGCGAGGGTCAGATCAAAAAGGCTAGTGTCAGGATAAGGAGTCCTAGGGGACATTCCACACACACTCCTGACAGAATACTGAGCCAGCTGACGCCCAGGACGTACCAGCAAAGCCTCTAAATGCCACCCAGAGCCGCCTGGTTCCACTGAGACCCACAGGTTCACACTAAATAGACTGCAAGGAAATATCAGAGAGCTGAGATTACAAGTGCGCTCTCCAGCGTGTGCATGCGTGTGTGCGTGTGTGCGTGCGTGTGTGCGTGTGTGCTGCTGCATCTTCTTTGCAGCCCAGTGCCCCTGTGGGAAAAGTCCATCACCAGGTGCATTCTGGGAACCGCTAGAGTACAGCAGCAGTCACTAAGCAGTTGCTGCTCTCAATCAGCCGTAGCACCTAAACAAGTCCCTTACAGGCAAATGACGCTTTACAAAATAGTATCATTATGTTTGTTTTTCTCTAAACCAAACTTCATAAGTACTCTGGGATGTCAGCAAGGTAGACATCATCTCAACTCACACGCAGGGAAACTGAGGCTCAGTGGGGGCCAAGTAGTTTGCCCAAGATGGATGCCTGGGGCTTCTGAGCGCAGGAGGGTGTCCAGCTGTGCTCTGGTCATGCGCGTCCCCTTGCTGGGGCTGAGTAGCACCGGGAGACAAGAGCTCGCGCTCTCCACCAGCCCGCTGCCTCCCTGACGGCACCCAAAGCTGCGCCCAAAGCTCAGCACCCGCCTGACCCCTCCCCTACATGTGCCCCATCCACAGGCTGCGGTGGGAACGCAGCACATCTGCAAAGGAGGCCTGAGGCTGAGCGCCACCGGGAGAGCTGGCAAGGCCCTGCCGTGTGGCTGGCCCTGCCTGGTGCAGCCCACCATCTGGGTGCACTTGAGCAGTCGCAGTACAGCACTCTTTGCCGACTTTGACGACTTTCTGCCCCAAACACACCCCTGACCCTTGGGTCATCGCTAAAGACCGGGCAAGGTCACAATGGAGTGAGTCTCCCACAAACAGGTCATTCCTCAGCTTCCTTTCACCCCACGGGCTCTGGACTTTATATTCGCCTAGCACTCCACCCTCTGCCAGTAGTAAACTCGACCTGCTGCTCCTTTGGTTGAAAATTACCTTTGCCCGGTTTACTTAAGCCTTGGTTTGCCTACTGTGACCCCACAACCCCGTTAGCACAAGGCTGGACATGTGACACAGACTAGCCAATCAAAACACTCCATCTCTCCCGCTGGCTCAAGCGGCTTAACTTGGGCCAATCCAAGGCTTACCTATATGTGCTCCTGCCGTGTTCTCATGGCAACAGCGAAGACTGGGCGAACCGGACCCGCCGGGTCTCTTCTACCTGCCAGAATGTTGGGCCGCAGGGGGAGGGGGGACAGAAGAGAGCCAGCCCCGCCAGCCCCATCCGAGTGCCCGGATCCAGCCACCCCTCAGCGGCACTCGCCAGCTGTGTGCGCCTCTGACTCCCTCTAGCTTGAGCTGGGAGAACGTTCCGCACCTGTGACGCACAGACCCTCTTAGGATGCTTTAGTGAGTAGCGCTTTCATTCACCAGGACGATCGATTCCTGCATCATTGCGCCACACTTTACCTTCCTCCTGTCAACGTGCTTTGTCGCATGACTACTTTGAAACGCTTCCCATCAGGTTTCCCGCCTCTTTGATGCTTTTCAGCTGAGCCCCGTGATGAATGCTGCCGCACAGAATGGGGAGAAAACACCACCCAACCAAGCCTACAGTTTAAGAAGCCTGGCCGTGTCCGGGTTGCTGATGAAGCCCCCATCATCATGAGAAGGATGCGCCCTGGCTGGCCAGTTGGTCCCGGGAAGAGAGCGAAAGGTAAATAGACAGGACTTGGCCCAGGCAAGCCAAGGCAGCAGAACCAGCTAGATCAGACTCACAGAACAGAACGAGCCCTTGCTTTGAGTTTGTCTTGAGCCCGTTTGTAATACCATGATGTGACTCTTGTACACTTGAGTTCCATGAACCCACATCACTGCCGCTCCTCCCAGGTCTGGGTCACATGGTGGCACCGGGAGCAGGAACAAGAATGGCAGATTTCCAGCTCTTTCACCTCTCCTACCAGGTGGAAGATCTGACCTCGACAAAGGAGGAGGTCACCCACACATGGAGGGTAAAACTGTTTCTGGAACATCACATACATTGGACATTCTAAGAACCCATCTCACATGCAGCTGCTCAATCCTGACCCAGCCTCTGAGGAAGACCTCAACGCCATCCTTGTTGAGTCCCATCTCGGCCAGGCAGGCCAGCATGGCGCGCGCATCACACCACAGCAAAAAGCCTGCTAATCACGCCCAACTCACAGTCACCAGCACAAGGCATTTTTACAGCGTCTCATTAAAACCAGGAAAAGGATTACAAGGTCCTTTCTTGATTAATGGCTTTCTCTGCCTGAGAGATATAATCCTATCTCTAACCCCAAATAACGAGAAACAAAATTAAATTTCCACCATGAGATCATTCCGAGCACGAGTTACACCATGCCCCGAAGTCCTAGTTTCTTTACATATTTTATCCAGCTTAAAGGCACAAGAGATTCTGAGTCCCCAAACCAGAACTGTTTTTGCAAGAAGCAGCAGCAGTGGTGGCAGCAGGGAATTTTCCTGGCTTTTCTAAGGCCTTTGAAGAGAACAGCCATTTCCCCCTTGGTAAAGGCACGTGCACGTGATGTCTAGAGCACTCATCTCCTTGGGTAGTTTTAGGAAACTGACGGCATCACTATCAGAAATGAAAGTTTCTTCTATTAACTCTACTGATGTCTATGTCCTTTTCTAACCCAGGCATGGAGTGCTTGCTATTAATGTCCACTGAGCGCTGCTTTGGTTGTGTTCAATACATTTTTTAAAATTTTTTATTATTTATTCAACTGTGAGTGTATGCGTGTGTGCGTGTGTGTATGTATGTGTGTGTATGTAGAACCACAGATGAATTCGGGAACCACCATAGACGCCTCTACCTCCTTGTTTACTCTGCCCCGGGGATTCACAAGCTCTGCCCTACCAGGACCAGAAACGCAGGCTGCCCCCACTTCCGCCTGGCTTCTATGCGTGGGGTCTAGGATCCAAACTCAGGACCTTCTGCCTGCAAGGTAGAGGTTTAACCCCTGAGCCACCTCTCCAGCCCCGTGTTCAATACTTTTTATATGCTATATTTCATCTTTACTTAGTTCAATATATTTTTATTTTCCTCACAATTTCTTCTTTGGCTTATGAGTTGTTTAGAAATCTGTCATTTAGTTTCCAAACATTTGAGGATTCTGCAGAGATCCTTCTGCTATTGAGTTCTAATTAAATTCTGTTACAGAATGAGAATATATCTTTTGTGGATAGAATTTGGCATTTATTTTTTAATATTTTTATTTACTTGAGGGATGGAGAGAAATAGGGAGGGAAAGAGAGATGGGGAGTTAGATGGGGAAAGAAAAAAGAATACATGTAAGAGAGAGAATACATGTAAGAGAGAGAATACATGTAAGAGAGAGAATACATGTAAGAGAGAGAATACATGTATGCATATTATGGAACATAGGGAAAGATCAAAGAACAACTTTTGGAAGTCATTTCTCTTCACCCTCAGTTAAACCTCTCTAGACACACTTTCAAAGACACACCCAAAGGAATATGTCCCAAGGGATTCCAAACATGGTCAAGTTGACGATGAAGATTAACCACCACAGTTCAACTCATACGCAAACCATCGCATGAATGTAAACCACAATGAGATGACCGCACATGTATTAGACTGGTTAACATACAGAGACTGATCTGAAGCAGGTGCAATGCGCAGAGACAGTAGAATATGCCCGCTGGTGAGAAGAAAAAAAGTTATACGGTATGGCGGGTACTTTTTGTTGCTGGAAGAAAATACTCAGATTCAAGCAACTTAGGAGAGGGAGAGAATATTTACTTGGCTTATGGGTCTAGCAGGAATATAGTCCATTATGGTGGGAGTCTTATAGCAGAAAACATGACCAAAGGCAGAAACAGGAGGCAGCACAGGTCACTACTCAGGAAGCAGCGTACACCATGAGTCCATTCATAAAATCCTTTTAAAATGCAAATGATCTGGGGCTGGAGAGGTGGCTCAGGGGTTAAGCCTCTGCCTTGCATGCAGAAGGTCCTGAGTTCGGATCCTAGACCCCACGTATAGATGCTGGCGGAAACTGGGGCGGCCTGCGCTTCTGGTCCTGGTAGGACGGAGCCTGTGAATCCCGGGGCAGAGTAAACAAGGAGGAGATGGAGGCAGTCCGTGGTGGTTCCCGAATTTGTGTGTGGTTCTACACACACACACATACATACATACACACACGTGCACCCACACATACATGCACAATTGAATAATAATAAAAAATATATATACCTTGGGGCTGGAGAGGTGGCTCAGGGGTTAAGCCTCTGCCTTGCAGGCGGAAGGTCCTGAGTTCGGATCCTAGACCCCACGTATAGATGCTGGCTGAGCAGGGGCGGCCTGAATCCCAGAGCAGAGTAAACAAGGAGGAGGTGGAGGCAGTCCATGGTGGTTCCCGAATTCATCCATGATTCACACGCACGCACAATTGAATAAAAGAAATTTAAAAAATATATATATATATACCTTAATAAAAGTATTTATTTTAAAATGTTTGAGACAAAATTATTCTAAAAACTTCTCATATTAATAATATTCGTGTGAGAAGAATCTCATTTAAATTTACACAAATGGTTATGGGGATCTCAACGGTCCCATCCAGAAAGATGGCCAGGGAGAGGCTAAGAGGGGGACATAAAGGCCAGAGGGGGCAGATGAACTGTGAGGACTTGTGTTTTCTGAGGTTCCTCGTTCCCACAGGCCTCTGACTGGCTGGCTATCACGACCACGGTTAAAAAGGCAACACCGTGCCATGAGTTACCTGCCAGTGCCGCCCCTCTAGGCTTGGTGGGTAAAGCCCCTGCCTCAAAACTGATTACTTGAGTTCAATCCCAGGTGCCCACCTGGTAGAAGAAAAGACTTACAAAAGTCGTCTTCTGGGCGACCTAGCCCCTCATGGCATTAGTGTCATGAGTTCTGTTCTTTGCCTATTTCTCATGAATTCCATGAGTTCTTTCTAGCTGCCTGCTTCTCATGAGTTCCCCAGGGCACCTGCCCCTCGTGGCACTCCATGTCTGGAGTCCATGAGTTCCAGCCTTTCTCTCCTCTAATAAACTCTACCTTAATCTTCTAAAAAAAAAGTCGTCTTCTGACCTCTGCATACATGTTGCTGCACATATACTCTCTTTCTCTCTCATAAATTAAATATAATTTTTAAAATGCTCCTGGGGGCTGGAGAGATGGCTCAGGGGTTAAGACTCTGAGTTCAAATCTCAGGTCCCACATAAAAACACCAGGAAACGGTGGTAGCCTACACTTCCCACCCTGGTGGCAGAGCCTGGGAAATCCCGGAGTCAAGCAATAAGGAGGTAGAAGCAATCCAGGATGTTCTCGAAGTCACCCTCGGGCCTCACAGGGACACACTAGTGCACGCAGGGGACGCGCGCGCGCGCACACGCACACACACACAATAAAATCCTCCTGGCTCCCAGCGTGCACACTCAGGAGAGAGAACACTCAGTACACTGAACGCAGAACACGGTGTTACTCTAGTCTGCATGTTGAGATGTTATCTGAATGTTGTGCTTTTCCTACAACCTTCTTTGTCGTCTCTGACAGCTAGGACTTTTCACAGGAATTAGGATTTCCTAGGATACAGGATCCCCAATATGGAAACCAAGACAGCCAGGCAAATCTGGATGGTTGGCTGTCTAAACGACCCCCTTCATTCTGTCAGAGCTGCCAGGCTGGACACAGCAGGCACCAGACTCAGCCAAGCCACTCCCAAGTAGCTCCCAAGAGGGCGAGATGGAGCCAGCTTTGGTTTCCTACCATCTGCCCTCTCCTGTGAACTGAGCTCCCCGGGGCCCTTCCCTCGAAGGCGCTGGAGGGAGCTGGATAAAGGCAAAGAGTTCACAGCAGTTCGTAATTAATTTATGCTGCTTGAAAGATCCCACTAGGCCAGTCTCGTTCTTCACCCAGCTCATGACAGGATTGATTTTAAGAACACCTTTGATCGTCAGAAACATGACGAAGACATCCCCCTCTCGCCCTTCTCTGGGAATCAGCAATGAGTCTCCCCGCAGCTGAACGCCTCTGGTTCTCCCCATAAAATGTGCGCGCTGCAGTCTTGTGTTTAATTAGTCTCTTTCCTGGGATGAAATCATTGCGCCCCGGCTCTGGGTTTCATTCATAAGATCGCTTACTTTGAAAATGGGCTTTTTATTGACTTGCTCACTTATTACAGAGCCATATGGCCAGCTCAGAACACAGCAAAAACGCACGAGGCCAGACCCAGCAGGAACGTGGGGGAAGCCAGCAGCCTGGTGTCAGGCAGTGGATTTCATTTTTACTCTTTTATTTGTTTTACTTTTTTATTTATTCATTCATTTGAGACAGAGAGAGAGAGAGAGAAAGAGAGAGAGAGAGCGCGTGTGTGCCACAGCCCACATGTGGAGGTCTGAGGACAACTTTGCAGAAGTTGGTTCTCTCCTTTCATTAGGTGGCTCCAGGGTTGAACTCACACCACCAGGTTTTAATCTACTGAGCCACCTCCCTGGCCTCCGATCGGCTTCCAGCCGGCTGATTACTCTGCATTACAAACCGCTGAGGCACCAGGATGGAGCAAGCAAGAAACACAGACCTATGGTGACTGTGGAGAGTCTCGCCCCCAACCACGCCTCCAAATGTTATTAATGAGACACCACGGGTTGCTTTCCATCGGCTCTATCCCTCCGGCACTTGCCTTATACAGGAACAAGAGATGACTGCTGGGTACCACGCCCGCCGAGCCTGAGGCCTCAAGGCTGCACGGAGAACCCTCGAGAAGGATGGGAGAGAAAGAAACAGATGCTCAGTCCTCTCAGCATAAACTCCAAGGACACGCACCATAACCCTGGTGCACGCAGACATCAGCGACTAGGAGTTGCAGTGCCTTGAATGTGTTTCTGAGGGACTAGAAGGGTCTTCCACCAAGAAAATCCAAAGACCCCAGACGGCCAGCACTAAGCTTCTGTCCGAGGTCATGCTGGTAATATTTCCATTACTCACCTGAACTTCTGCTAACGAGGTAGCACACAATGGGGCTTCCATTTGGGACACTCATTTATCATCTGATTAGGGAAGATTATCTATTTTTAGATAAAACATATATTCCCTAATAAGGGTGGACAGTTATAAATAACTTGGAAAATTCTAGCCGACGCCCAAAATATCATGATTTAGGTTGAAAGAAAAAAGGCTTTCTGATCACTGACCTCCCGTTTCTCCAAACACATTTTTCATGTTTAGTAGTTGTCGCCCCAAATAAGTGCTCTCCTTGGCTGAATCCCACCCCCCCCCCCAGCAAGCTAAGGTGGGAGGAATCTCTACCACAATCACAGCACCATCGGGACCAGGGGAGGAGAGGCGGGGACTGAGACCTGCAATCAGTTCATTGGCCCACCCCCAATTTATGTCTGACAGCTACTCAGGAAGCCACAGGTCTCTACTCAAGCCGTCTGATGGACGAGAGATGTAGCTACGGTTTGGATCTTAAATATTCCCTAAAGACTCATTGATTAAAGAATTAACTCCCAGCCCACAGCATTGCTGGAAAGTGGAAAACATTAATTTACTTATTTACTTACCACTCACTCACCTGAGAGATAGAAAAGTGGAGTCAGAGAGCAACTGTCAGAAGAACTTTCATTTCTCTCTTTCCCCCTGTGGAAATCACGTGGGTTTCCAGGGATTGAGCTCAGGTCACCATGCTTGCAAGCAGGTTCCATGCCCACTGAGCTATCTAGCCAGTCGAAGTTGGTGGAATCCTTAAGAGGTAAACATAATTGGAAGACATTAACTCATTAAAGAGATGTCCTTAAAGGAAACAGGAATCTGGACTCTTCATTTTTTTTTCTTTTGCTTTCTAACATTAGGTATAGTCCTCTCGTGTCACGATGCCCAGTACTATGACCTAAAGCAATGGTGCTAACCAAGGATGAACTGAAATCTCTGAAACCATGAGCCAAAATAAACCTTTCTTCCTTACAAGTTGTTTATCTCAGGCATTTTGCCATAGTGATGGGGAGCAGATTTGGAAGCCCAGTGGAGGAAGCCATGACTTTCTTCCACACTAAAGTAGAACCTTCCATGAGATTCCTGCATTCTTTAGTCACTGAAGCCAACAGTGATTCCAAGGCAGAGTATGAACACAGCCCCAGTGAACATCGCTAACCATGGTATAAATACCCATGAGTCTAGAGGAGACTTCCACTTTTAAGAAGATGTATTATATACATGCTTCCCTGTTTCTTCCAAACATATAATTTAAAATATTATTGATTTTAAAGCACACATAGGAAGATTCTGGAAGGCTGGGAAAGGAAGGTCCATTGCTATGATCCAATGCCTGACAAAAAGCAACTTGAAGAAGGATTGCTTGGGTTCATGATTTGGGGGCACGGTACCAATCATGGTGGGAAAGGCATGCTTACAACTGGGCATCTCAGAATGAAGAAAAATGGGATGGTACTGCCCACATTCAGGTTAAGTCTTCCCTTCCCCATTAAATCCTCTGTAAATCCCCTCAAAAACATTCCCTAGGTTATTCCAAATCTAGTTACGATGACAATGAAGATTAACTATTTCACCCCTTTTCAGTTTGATACCCAAACATATCACTTTCAAGTAAAAAAAAAATCCATTGACCCTCAAAGATTCATAGTCAACTCATAATGCAAAGCATATTTAATTAATCTATGAGTCCCCCCAAGTCTTACAATTTTTGCATTGTTCAAAAGCCCAAAGTTAAAATTCAAGGCAATTTTTTTAACTGTGAGCTCCTATAAAATCAAAACACAAGTTACATACTTCCGAATATAATGGCACAATGTAAACTTGCCCATTCCCAAAAGGAAGAATTAGGGGGCACAGCAAAGATCAGACCAAAGCGAGACCACAGCCCAACAGGGCAAATACGAACACCACAGTGCCATGTCCAGTCTCTGGGGTTTGTAATGGGTCATGTGTGCTTGGTAATCATGGGCTTGGTAATCATGCCACATGAATTCAGCTGCCTTGCGTTCCTATGGCCTCTTTTTTTAAATTCTTATTTATTTATTCCTGTGTATGTGTGTGTGTATAAGAAAGAGAAGAGAGAGAGAGAGAGAGAGAGAGAGAGAGAGAGCGCACTGTGTGCCCCTGTGGAGGACTAAGGGTGACTCTGAGAATCATCCTTCTTGCTTCACTGGGATTTCCCAGGCTCCCAAAAATGTAGGTGGCTGCTGTTTCCACCTGGCATTTTTCCATGAGACCTGGGATCCAAACTTAAGACCTTCTGCTTTTGAGGCAGAGTCTTAACCCCTGAGCCATCTCTCCAGTCCCATGTGGTCCCTCCTTTGGGTCAACTCCACCGCGTGCCCATAGCTTTTCTCAGAAAATATCCCATGCTTCTGGCTTCTCTAATATCCTGGGGTCTCCAGTGAAATTGGACTTCGCCTTCACCTTCATGAATGTTCCACCTAAGTTGTTCCACGCGGGAAATCCAGCCCTACTACACACGGCCAGACCACAGCAGCTCTCTAGAACCTCGGTACAAGCCAACATGACCCTGTAACTCTTGTATTTTGCAGATCTGCAAAATCACCACCGCATGGACAAAACCACGTTCTGCTGCCAGCATGAGAGGCAGCCTGGTGCCCGTGTTTCACAACTGCGGCTACCTAGTGGTATCTTTGTTGCTGAACCTGAGGAAGAACTTCTCAGGGTGACCGCTTTAGGAATCCCGCGGCGACCACCTCAGTTCAGGTTCTCTCCTTTCAATTGAACTTACATTTTTTTCAGGCTGAGCCTTGAGACGGTGGGTTTTGCCCTCAGAGAAGCTTTCCTATCATCCTAATGCAGCATGCAAGGTTTCTTCTCAATACAGTCAACTTCTTTAACAATTTCAGGCACCCTGTCTGTCTTCTCTGTCCATGATTTTAATCAGATTTATTCCCCCTCCCTTGACAAACTGTACAGTTTTCATATCTTCTGCTTTGAATTTCTATTATAAATGCCAACAAACGCAATGAGTGATTGCTGTGTCACAGTCTGAATGTTTCATCTGCCAAACATCTTAATTCATTGCTTCTAAATTCAGTGTCACTCAAATGAGGCAGAAATGGGCAGACAGAACAAAGCCAGATGCCTTACTAAGATGAAGCACAATGACCTACGGTTCAGGTCCTGATAGAGTTCTAGCCCTTCCCTCTCTTCCCTTCTGCAGCTTCATGAGCCCAGACTTCACTGTTTGCACAGCTATTGAAATTCTCCAGAATTCTTCAGAACTTCCACCAGAATTGTCCATGGAGTTCTGTTTGCAGTACTGTAGGACTTCTGCAGCATGCATCTATCTGCAAACTCACATTCACTCCATAAAGCAGTTTTAAAGACCTGTGAACCACTTGGTCAAGTTTTACACAGCAATGACCCCCACACACACACTCCTGGTACCATTTTCTGTATTAGTTATTTTTCTTGTTTCTTGCTTCTCTATTAAAAAGCAACTTGAAGGAGAGAGGATTTATTTCAGCTCACAATTCGAGGGCTTATTCCGTCAAGGTAGGAAAAGTCTGGTAGCAATGGCTTGTTTACATCTGAGCAGTTCAGAATTCAGGGAAAGGGAAATTCTGGCATCCACCTGTTTGTGTTTTTGTTTTTCAATGGAGAACCCTGTCAATGGGCTGAGACTGCCCACATTCGCTTCCCCAGTTAAACCTCTCTGAAAAAAAAAAAACTGAAAGAAACATCCGGACGTGTCTTCCATGTCTAGCTGACAATGAAGATGGGCCATCACTGTATCGCTTCTGGGAAACTCAGGATCTAAGATATTCTATGCTAGTAAGTTCTGTGATCTTCTTTCTGCCTCACATATCCTCCCATGGAACAGAGGAAGCATATGGTATAGAATGTCAACATACATATGCAAACATAAAGGAATTAATCCCCAGAACCACACAGATATGCAAAACCTCAACAAAAGCTTCCTCACTCTCTCCAGCCTAAAAGCCACCAAACAGTTAACCTAGCAAGACACCCAACTTCCAACCAATGACTACTCTACTTGTAACATCACTATAGAAGAAACTGTTGTTCATCCCTCCAATGTCAGCAGGGGCAAAGAGGGAAATCTGGATTTCCACCTTCATGAAACCACAGCCAGATGTCCCAATACTCCTCAGATGGTACCAGAGGACGCCAAGTAAAGAGCCAGGAATTCTGTTCTATTCCCACCAGGGAATACAAACCTTGATCTTCACCTGCCAGGCCCAGTGAAGACTGGATCAGGAGCAGATCTCCCGTGCAGCATTAACAAGGGTTTCTCCACCTCACACGACAACAAGTGCCCAGAGGATACCTGGACTGCTTCCTGCCTGGCAGGATCGAGGCTGTGCTGCAGCTCCCCCTGCTGAAGTGGTGTCAGAGACACCAACCAAGCAAAAAGGCTAAGTCAGATACGATCTCATGACAACGCAAAACTGCCCAAGCTTCAACATCACCTGTCATGGAAAAAACAAGAAAGCGCCTAAGTTTAAATAGGCAATTGATGGATACCAACATTAGAACGACAGAGATGTTATACAGAAAAGTAACATAGGAAAAAAAGTTACATAGAAAATGTGTTTGAAGGACATGAAAACTGGAACGTGTGATTTGGCAATTATTTCACCAAGTGCATGTATATTAAAGCATCATATCATATGCCTTCAATACTATATGAATTTTACTTATTCACCAGGGAAAAAGAAAGTCTCACTAAAGAAATAAAATACACAAAACCAAATCCAAAAGGATTTTCAGAACTAAAATATATATTACATAAAATAATTGGAATAAAAGGGTCAGGAGAAACCAGTGGATTGGTAGACGGAAAAACAGAACCCACCCAACTTGAACAGAAAGGAATGCCACGTCTATAGAAAGGGCTTGAGATTGTTTTAACATAGCACCACGTCATCAGAGTCCCAGAGGAAAGGAGAAAGAGCAGTGGGGCCAAGAAGTCCTAAAGGAGCAATGGCTGACACCTTCCCAAATCCAAAACGAAACCTAAACCTACAGATCTAAGAAGTGGCGTGAATGCCAAATACAAGACAAAATAAATCCATGTGAATACATATCATAATTAAACTTTGCAATAAAAACGTAAAAGCAGACTGAGAAAAAGGAGGCCTTACTTTCAAGGGAAAACAATTACAAGGACAGTGGAACTCACGCTGAGAATCAGGAAAACTAGAAGGAAGTGGCATAATGTTTTCAGAGTGGGTCAACCAGAAGGCCCTACCAAGCAAAAACATCCTTGGAGAATGGATGGGGAAAGCTGGGGGTGCCAGGGCGTCCCTAGAATCCCAGCATCCCAGAGGCTAAGGCAGGTCTGCGAGGTAAGGTCAGAGTGGCACGGCAAGACTGTGGCACCCACACAAAAGGTATTCTCAGAGGAAGGTAATTTTTCCTTAGTTATGGTTTAAAAAATGAATTTTTAAAAGGAGAGAGGAAGAAAGGGAGGGAGAAAATAAACAAATATACAGACAAATATAACAAATTTTACTTCTTGGTTTGAGTCATCTAAATTCCTTTTGAAGACTGAAGCTAAAATTAAGACCCTATTTGATGCAATTCTAAACATATATTGAAGAGAAATGTAAGATATCATAGGTGATAAAAGGTAAAGGGTTTAAAAGGAAAAATTCTACTCATACCAATGTCATAAAGACATTAGAGAACTCTGTGTGTGTGTGTGTGTGTGTATGTGAAGAGAGAGTGAGAACTTAAAAATTGAACAGAGATATACTTGAGACTAGTTATAAATAAAAATGGAATGTTAAAGATTGTGCAAGAAACTCATGGGAAAAATAAAGCAGAAATGAAAAGAGAATAACAAACAAAAAATACAAAATACAATAGCATATTTATCCCTAGCATATAATTGCATCGAATGTAAATGATATAAATATACTATTTAAAGACATATTAGCAGAACAGTTTTAAAATACTACTACATAACTACATATTGTCCACCTAAAACTCACTGCAAATATAGCATTAGAGATAGGCAAAAGCAAAATAATGAAAAAATGCATCATGCAGATATTAACCAAAAGACAGTGAGAGTTGATTACATGATCATGAAATAGAGTTAACTCTCTCCTCAGAGAAAAGAAAATTGCCAGAGACAAAAAGAAATATTGCTCTGTCACTAGGAAAATATAATAATCCAAACAACAGAACATTAAAACATGTGAAATAAACACTGGTCGTCTGAAAGCAGAAACAGGCATGTCTGCAACTCAGTTACTGAGATTAACGTCCTCCTTCAACAGCAGACGGGACCACTAGACAGCAAGTCAGGAAGGATGCAGAAAAACCCTACAAAGCCAACCCTTCTAGAAGCCTCTAATGAGCAGTAACAGAATGGTCCCTTCTTTGAAGAGTTCACACAACATATGCCAAGACTAGCCATATGCAGTGCCCTAAAACAAGCTTCAACAAATTTAAAGGGATTTACATCATCCAGAATATGCTTTCCAAGAACAATGAATCAGACTAGAAAAATGCCCTCTCAAAAAGTGGACTGTTACTTCACCCCATATTAAAAAAAAAAAAAAAAAACTACCTCCATGTGGATCAAAGACCTAAAGTTAAACAACAAAACTACAAAACTCTTAGACGTCGGCATAATGCTTCATGAGAAGTCAAACAATGCTTTCTTAAATATGACCTAGAAATATAGCAAGAAAATTTAAAAGTAGTTTGTGTGTTATTGAAATATAAAACCTTTGTGTTTCAGAGCACGCCATGTGAGAAAATTCACAAAATGAAATATTTTCAAAACCATATATACAATTTTATATTTCTCTATGATGAGGTATTTAAATCTAGAATATCTGGCAAATTTTTACAACTCGATCATAGAAAATAAATAATCCAACTAAAAAACAGGCAATGGCTCTGAAAAGCCATTTCTCAAAGACCAAAAAGAAAGGCTGATGACCCATTCATGAAAAGATGTTCAACAGACTGGAGAGATGATAGCTCAGGGGTTAAGACTGCCTCACAAGAAGTCCTGAGTTTGGATCCTAGGTCCCACATAAAGATGCCAGGCTTGGAAAATGGCAGCAGTCTGCACTTCCAGCCCTAGTGGGCGGAGCCTGGGAACTCCCAGAGCCAGTAGAAAGGAGGTAGAAGCAATCCAGGATGATTCCTGAAGTCACCCTTGGTCCTCCACAGGGACACACAGTGTTTTCTCTCTCTATCTCTGTCTCTCTCTCTGTCTCTCTCTCTCTGTCTCTGTCTCTTTGTCTTTGTCTCTCTTACACACACACATACACACAATAAATGAACAAATAAAGTTTAAAAGGAAAAGATGTCCAACATCTTTGCCCAACCAGGAAATGCAAATCGAAACCACATAAAGAACTGGGGATGTAGAAAATTTGCCTAGTGCACATAAGTTTCTGTGTTCTACTGCAACATAACAAAAGCAATACACACACACACACACACACGCACACACACACAAATCCCATTACAATATCCCTTCACACACTAAGATGGCTTCAATTTTCTTTCTAGTGAAATAACAAATCTTGGCAAAGTTGTGAAGGTATTAGAACCCTCATATCCAGCTGGTAAGACTCAAAGCAGTGGGACCGCTCTGGAGTGTATCTTGCAGTAGTTCCTCAAACAGTTAAGCATTGCCTGGCATGGTAGCATATATCTGTGATCCTAACACTTATGAAGGGGAGGCAGTTGGGGCACTAGCTTGAAGTTATTCTGGGCTCTGCAGTGCTATCCACAATGACAAAAAAGTAACTGACATAAAAGGTCTTGTTATTAATTTTTTTCAAAAGCAAAGACAGCGAGTTCCCTCCTCTAGCTCACAGAAAGCAAAGCTTCAAATTTCTTTCACCGCCAGCCTTAGTTCATGCTCTTACAGCAAATTGCCAGTCTGGTAGTTTAAACACAGACATTTCATTCCCTTGTTTCTGAAAGCTGGAAGCCCAAGATCAGGCTGCCCACAGATCCGGTTCCTGGTGAAAAACCTCATCCTGGTTAGTTCTTCAGATGACAGGGAATTAGTGCCTGCGTCTTATTACACATCCTCCTGATCTAATGACCCCCAAAGGCTCTACCCCTGTACTAGTCACTCTTGTGTGTTGCTGTGAGACAACACCCAAAGTCAAGCAACTTAAGGGAAGAAGGGAGATTTCTTCAGCTTATGGTTCCGGAGGAGATACAGTCCTTATAGTGGGAGCGGCATGGCTGGCGCAGAAGCGGGAGACGGGCTAAGTCACATCCACCCCTGAGGCTAAGAGCTGCAAGACTGTCAACTGCAAGAGGGGCCTTTCTCATAAGTAGGGTGGATCTAATGCACCTCAAGGCCTTCCTCTGTGACTGCCTTCCCCCCGAAAGGCTCCACCTCTTAAAGGTGCCATGACCTTCCCAAACACATGAACCTGTGGGGAACACATTTCAAACCATGACAACCCCCAAATGTCATCACATTGGAAATTAAGGTGTCAACGAGTTTGGGGTGACTCCATTTGTTCAGTCATGGGAGCTTTTCCATATCTGGGTTTACTCAACCAGCTATTGCATAGAACTCGTCCCACATTTGCCTGCCTCTGAAGACTGTACCCGATAATCCACCTCCAAAAACCAGGTTTGGCAACAACATCACTGAGACAACTAGTAATGAAAGAGCAGCTCAAGAGAGCTCAGAACAGCTGTTCTATGGCTGGGTTTGTTTCTTTTCCTAACATCAACATCAGCAACCAGGACAGCGAGATGGGCAACATGGGGAAAGAGAAGCTATTGAGACAGCACCGCCCAGCACACAAGACTCAGAGCATCCACCAAAGATCTGCAAAGTTAGCAAGATCCACTAGGGGGTGCCAGGTCTGTGGACCACCATGCCCAAGACCACCCACCTCTCACCACACAGTGAAATCACCTGTGAGGTGCAGCATGGCTGGGTGAGCTAAAAGGCCCAAGGAGGATGTTAACACATGACACGATGTCTTCCAAATTCCTGTTTCTTCTCCATCATAGAGAGAGGAACCGAGGCTGCTTTTAGGAAAACAATCTGGCAACTATGTCAAGAAAACAGCATTTCACTTCAAGCAAAACATTCATTTTAATAAATAAATTGAAATAAACACACACATGCACACACATACATACACACGCACACATACACACATACATACATGTACATATACACACGTGCATACATACACACACATACACATGCATACACCCACACATACACACACTCGTGCACACACATCCACATGCACACACATACACATACGCACTCATGCACACACATACACACATGTGTGCGTGCACATGCACACACACAGACGCGCACACATACACATACACACATACATGTACACATACACACGCTCACACATACATACACACATACATCCATGTACACATGTGCACACATACACACGCACGCGCACGCACACACACAGGCCTCGGCATTCTGCTTCCCTCTGGCCAGGCGGTGTTCAGGATGGAAGCGGTGAAAGGGTGTTTTCTTTAGGCCGGAGTTCATCACCGCCACAAAGGAAAAGGAAGAATTAGACTGGAATTTACTGAAACCAGATATTTATGCAACAATTATGGACTTTCTTTGCACCTGGCTTACCCCTAGTGACAGAGGAACACCCTTAGCAGAAGCAGGATTGGAAGAAGATGAAGAAATTGTGGCAGCGATGAAGAAGCTGTTAGACCTAAGAATATGTGACAGTGCAGGAGGATGGGGCTAATGGGGGGGCCTCTGACGTGCTCTACAGAGGCTCTGAAAAAACCATCGCATCGTGTGGCTGAAGCTCCCGGGCTCCGGCACCAGCCGCCCCACCTGGAAAGTACGATTCAGAACGTGCTGCGGTTTTATATTCCAGAAGTGGGAGGTATAGAGCAGGTCACGGACCAGGACTTGGACGAAAAGGAAGCAAACTCACCATAAGCGCCTGGTGTCTCTGAGCGCACAGGGACCCCCATGAGGGACCCCAGCGCACAGGGACCCCCATGATGGCCCAGGCTTGGATTACTGCTGTGCTCCGAGCTTGACTAATAAGTAATCCCTGTCCTCCAGAATGACACAATATTGCATGTTGCTCGACCTGCATGTTACCATGACGCATGTGTGCGTGGACTTTATTGAGGGTATTTTACCTTCCTTGATCCTCCTCCTTCTTTGTGTATGTACAAGCCAGTTTTAAAATTTCCTTCCATTTCGCTTCACCAAAGTGGTTTTCAAAATATCCTAAAGTGGCTTAGTTTTTTTTGAGATAGCTGAAATGATTCTACATGCATCCTATTTAAGACTTTAGTTCATTTTTTTTAAAAAGTAAACAATTCTGACTTAAACAGTACCTGGTGAGTTGTCTCCCCCTTCGCCCCCTACCATGTGTCAGGAATACTAGATTCTCATGAAAAGCCCTCCCATACCACAAGCACTGCGAGGTGCTGCCATCGCAAACAGCAGCAGCTGGATTCTGCAAGGCCGACCCGCGTACACATGGCTTTTCTCTCGAGATGCTGGCCACACGGTCTGTACCTGCCCAGACCACAACAGCAAGCACAGATAAACCACGGTCGCGCGGGTCAGCAAACACTGACCTGTGAAATCAAACAAGCTAAAAAAAGTTAAAAAGTTAAAAAAAAAAAAGAATTGTCAAGGGCATGCAAAATACAAGGTTTAAAAAGAAACAGGATATAAAATCAAATGTAAAGCTAGGCATTGTGCCACGTAATGGCAGACGAAACTGATACAGGAGGGTCTCATGTTCGCAGAGAGACCAATCTGGCTTACATAGTGAGACCCTGACTCAAAATAAATAAATAAATAAATTTGGGCTAGACGTGTGGCTTAGTGGTAGACCCTGAGTTCTAACATCAGCCCTGAAAAAAAAATCAAATTTAAGATATGACATTAAATTGGGAGACAGAAAGCATTTGTCTGAAATGGTCAATATAAATATTCCTAGGAAGTAGAAGCACCAATTATGGTTCTTTTCTCTTCAAAGCTATATTTTTCAAATATTCATCAATGTGAATGTATGAAGTTTCAGATTTTAAAATAATAACAGTGTCTCATCCAAAATAAAGTAAAAGACATGGTAACAGACTGATCACTTCCAAGATTGAAGTCTCCTTTCTCTCCCCCTCCCTACAGGAAAGTACCCTGAGCTTTAAGTAACACAAGGACATACAGCTGAAAGATTTGTTCCCTGGCTGTCATGATTACGTGCAGGTGTCAACTTGATGGTCGAAGGTTTGAGCTCTAGGCACATTTGTAGAAATTAGTAGTTGAGTTTAAACCCAGAACGAACCTGAGATTGTCTAATTGATGGGGCAGACCCAGCCCATGGTGGGTGGGACTAGGCCCTGAACAAGTGAATAAAATACAGAGAGCTGGTTGAGGAAGTTGGCATCCTTGTGTACACTTGTCCAGACATGCTAGTAAGGATCGTCCCACTCTCAGCCATTATGTAGAGATGGTGTGGCCAATTCCCTCGGCCCTGGTGTTGGTGCATGCTTTCCCGTCAAGCTGGACTATGAACTGTAACTGGACTATCATAAGAGAATAAAGCCTTTGTTCCCTTAAGCTGTTTGATAGTGATTGTCATAGTAAGGCACAGGTATAAACTCGATGGTTGAGGGTTTGAGCTCTGGGCACATTTGTGGAGAATTAGTAGTTGGGTTAAGCCCAGAGCAAACCTGTAGGAGACTGTCTAGCTGATGGGGAAGGCCCAGCCTATGGTGGATGGGACTAGGCCCTGAACAGATGAATAAAATACAGAGAGCTGGTTGAGGAAGGCAACATCCTTCTGTTCACTTGGCCAGACATGCTGGTCTAACAAGTAAGGATTGTCCATCTCTCAGCTATTATATAGAGATGGTGTGGCCAGAGCATGCCTGGTGTTGGTGCGTGCTCTCCCGTCAAGCTGGACTGAGAACTGTAACCAGATTGTCGTAAGGAAATAAACCCCTTGTTCCCTTAAGCCGTTTGATGGTGACTTATCCGCAACCGTGCAGTTGAACTGCGACACCGGCCTCTTTCAGCTAGGAGAATCATGTGACTGGATCACCCGGGAATATAAACACCGGAAGCAAGTTGTTCAGAGTCGGGGTGCTGACTGGGTCCTTGGATCTAGGTGAGAGGGTGCTTACTGCGCAGAGCCAGCCGGCAATGGTTGGTGGCAAAACATAAGATTCGAGTGGCAGGAGTAGGGCCTTCGCAGTCTGGCCCTGGGAAGCCGCCAGGGCTCAAGCACCTTCCAAGGGCTGGTGGGAGCTCTTCTGCGCCCCAGACCCGAACGAAGTCTTCAGGGCAGCTGCGACCCCCAGGCATCTCCCCAGCACCTCCTGCTTCACCACCCACAGTTGTCTTCGAGAATCCCACCAGCTGTCGTAAAGCAAACATCTCCCAGACAGGCTGAATGCTGCTCACCATCCTGACTTGTCAAAGCCATTTGATCAGAATGGCGTTTGATAACCCAAGTCACAAGACTGCTCAGCGAGACAGTTGAATCCATCATTAGAACCCTCATAAAACCTGCGGAATGCCTGGCACTGGGTAGGGACATTAACCAGAAATCACGGTGCATTACCCAGCGCGGAGCTGTGTGCGATGCTCAGAACAGCAGGTTTCTGTAGCCAAATACGTTTGAGAAACACTCTGTATTCTGCGTCCTTTTAGGAAATTCACACTACACGGTGACACATTAAGCACTGTGGGAAGCCCAATAGTAAAGAAAACACGTATAGCCAAGTATTTTTCCAAATCATTTACCTAGAATCCCCCTGCCAAGAGAAAAAGTACTTTTTCCAAGAGCCCACAGGGCGTTCAGCGGCTTTGCCCATTCGGGATCCTGAAGTTTCCCACCCATCCTGTGCCTGTGCAGGGTTCTCAATCATTGCCTGGCCTGCATCTTTGACATTGCATGGCTTTCAATTCGTGGGCCCTAATTGGAATCAAATAAATCTGACTCGGGAAATAAGTACTGTTAAACAGTGCTCGTGCACAGAATAAATGAATGTCTGTTGCTAAGGAGACAGGGAGAGGATGGGAGAATGGGAGGCAGATTCTGGCCTCACAGGACCCCTGGCGGGGTACCACTAGAGTCACAGTAGCAGCCGGGCAGGTGTGGAACTGGGGAAGCATCAACTTCTGGGACAGTGTCTGCCTCTCCCCTGGGCCTGGGTGGGCCCGCAAGACCAGCTGCCTGTTGAGGAAACGTTAGAGAAACATCACATTTATCATTGGCTGTTATCATGAGTTGAGTAGTATCTTCCAGAAAGGGTACGGCGTACAGCTCAGTTGATAGAGTGCCTGCCTAGCATGCACAAAGCAATGGGCTCGATCCCCTCCCCCAGGACTACATAAAACCAGATGGAGGGTTGTACACCTGTAATTCCAGCAACGGGTGGCAGGATAGCAGAATCAAATCAGAAGTTCAACTCCAAGGTCTACACGGTGAAGTCAAGGCCAGCCTGAGCTACACGAGACTGTCTCCGAAATAAGGAAGTTAATCGCGCCACATGGAGACTGTAAGTGTGCATGTGGCCTTGAGCATGTAGTCAAGGAAAGGATTGAAATGTGATCGTGTTTGATTGTGTGGGCCACAAACCCAAAGACTGTCCATTGGGAAGATGCACCTGCAAGCCAAGGAGTTATCAAAGACACCAGCCACCCCTGGGAGACAGACAAAGGACCCTCCCCTCAAACATCCAGAGACGCCCACCCTGCTTCCACCTAGGCTGTGGAAGCCCAGCCTAGCTCTGGAAGATCCTGTCTCAGCTGTGTTAAGCTGCTCTGTCGGTGGTAATTGGCTACAAACATCCCAGGAAACAATTGCAGCAGTAAACTTTAATTCTTAACTATACCCCATGAGCCAACCAAATCTATTTGTGTGCCAGGATAGGCTTGTGTGTCACCAGTTACACCAACTAGGGTCAAAGGGCAATTTCTGGCACATATCTTCTCCACAGAAAATGATGGGATCACTTCCAGGACGATCTCTCCATAGGCAGCGCCTTCTCTTCTCCATTTGCAACATCTTCATGTGTAAGCCCTGCAGGCGGCTTCCATGTAAGGTGTCTACACCCTCCTGCCCTGTGGGACAAAGTGACCATGACCGGCAAGCTCAGATGAACCCCCAAAAGTCAGTTCCTGAATATTTGGGATGTGTGTCCATTGAAATCAGCCATGGGCTTGAACCACTAGAATTAGAAAGTTCTATCGTGAGGTGGGGGCTCACATTTTTGAGAAAGTCGGCGTACCAGCATGCCACTACAGCCTCCCCCCCCCCCCCGTCCTCCTCCAGGTGAGGAAGCCCACAAGTCAAGGATACAACGCAGGAGATGGCTGTCAAGGGATGGACTTGTAGGCCCCAAAGTCAGTTTGGCAAAGGCTAGAAGACAGGATCGGAAGGCGAGGAGGAAATAGAGAAATAATGATCACACCGGCAGTAACATCTTTCAAGCCCTTGGGGCATGCTGGGAGGTGATTAAAGAGCTAATCCACATTTCTCATTAGACTCTCTCCACACTTTGATGTGGCAGGGCTGTGTGATCTTTCCTGGGGAGATACAAAAAGATGTCCATTCACTCCTGACCCATCACTCACGCATCTAAGAAAGGATACTGTCCAAGATCAGCGGGGCGAACCAATGAGTTTATTGGATTTCCTTACTAAAGGACACTAAAGTGGACTGAAGGCCACGATATCATCAGGAACTGCCCCGAGGGGGAGATCTGTAAGCAGTTATACCAAGACAGAGCTTTGTGAATAGCTCACAAAGGCTCTTGTAAGCCCTGTGAGGACCCCTTTCCCCCCATGAAGAACTGCTCATAGACCCAATACGGTGAGCCTATTATATGGGGCTCATCACAGCTGCTGATTCAAGACAAGAATGGTCATGTCCAACCCAGAGAAAGCTAGCAAGCGACAGTTCAGCCGTCAGGGAGGAAACCGAGGCAAGAAGAGGTGGTAGGCCCCTCGACTGGTGAGTAGCAGGGTAAGAACCCAAATCTGGGCCCCCAGAGTCTACCTTGACCCCTGCTTTTTCTTGCCTAGGACAGACCTGGAGTTTCCCAGCTCCTGAAAGGTAAGTGACCCAAGGCCCCTCCCTGTAAGCCCCACCTCCAGATCCTACTTAGTTCCCTTCCTATAGGTAGCTTTTCTAGAACTGACTAATGTGACTTCACACACAGCCCTCCAACATGAGCCGAGAGCCCTCCTTCGAGAATATTCCCAAGGACGCAAGCCCTCCTGGCTTCACGCTCTGCTGTTGCTCAGGCCTTTGATCTGGAGGGGGGAGAGGGGTCCTGCCGTCTTCTCCAGAGTGACCCCTGGGCCAGCCCCTCTCCCCACTGCCATCAGAAAGCTGGCCTCAGCTGGCTTTGCGTCGCCTGACCCTGATGTCTACAGCAGCTGCTGGATCCCGGCTTGTTGAACTAAGTGTGAGTTGGTATTCATCGCCCTCGGTACAGAAGACTATTCTAGAAAAGGCATGTCCTTGGACTACTGGTGTTGCTTGAGTGGAAGGTTCGAGAGAGGAGTTGTTCTCAGTCAGTGCTACAGCCACAAAGCCCGCCTCTGTGGCCCCAGACGGAAGCTCACAGCCACATAGCCACACAGATCAGACATGTACCCTTCCTCTGGCCCACAGTAACTGGGGGACCTTAGTTTTCTCCCCAGGAAAGGAGGTTCACAGCCCTCTTGCAGTGGGAAAAACCCTAAAGCCTCTATGCAGGAGACACACTAGGCGGGAGGGAGGGGGCTGTGACGTCTTTGAACTTGACTTTCCTGGTGCCTCTAGCAAATTAGAGCCACAATTACACTGAGACGGAACAGGATTAGTCTCGCTCGTGTGTCCCATGCACACACTTCGTTCCCCTGTGAAAGGACACGAAAGCCCGAGGCTTGCAGTGAGGTGAGAGAATAACCTTCCGAGTCCCACAGACCCTCACAGGCCTAGAGCCACAGACGGATTAAACACAGGACGCAGGGCTGCTCTGGGATCCCAAGGAGTACTGCGCTCCTGCAGTGTGAGTGTCCAAGGAGTACTGCGCTCCTGCAGTGTGAGTGTGCCCTGTGCAATATTCGGGACACGCTTAACACTAAAATTCAATGGCGCGTGCTGTCATTTTCTTGATAACTACAGCAGTGATGCTCGGGCATAGAATTCTGACACGCAGGATCCCAGAGCTGCTTCTGAGAAGCATCATCCAGATGACCGTAGGCAGGTCAGAATCGCCATGATGCCAAATCATCTGGGCTATTTAGGGTCCTCGACTGAATGTCCCAGCGCAAGGCACAAAAAGGCTGGTCATACACTCAAAACAATTCATAAAAAACATTTTTCAAGGGTATAATAGCTTGAATAAAACCCATTAGAACATTTAAATTAATTCTGTACTCAGCATAATAACACATTGCTCTCCCTACTTGCTCTTCCTGTTGGGGGGGCAATATTTGACCACTGGCGTCAGTCACCTACTTGACCGCCTTGGAGACCAACTGTGTGGCAGTTTATGGTTTCTGATGAATGACATTGCGTTTTCTCTCTCCTCTCTCTCTCTCTCTCTCTCCTGGGCGATCACAGCTTTGTTTTGAAACCTTTCTTAATTGTTCGATGATTTTTGATGCTTCAGTCTCTCCCCCCTCCCATTACCAAAGAAATGAACGCAAAGTGTTTATTCTCCGAAGGCCGTAAACAGAGCTTGCGGGTCTGGTTTCTATGACAACCCCGTTTGATGCGGCAAACCCAGATTATCTCTAATGACAGACATGAAGTTTAAATTGCACATTCTGAACAAACAGCGCTCCGCTGACCTTTTATTGAAAAATGGAACGCAGGGTGATTAGCATAATGTGTTATATAAAAAGGAAAGCTGTGTATGGTGCGCATTATGCGCTGGCGATTAGCCGCACCGCTAGTCCTTAACAAACTGCTTGCCAGGATGGAGAGTTTGGGAAATGAAGGTTTGCCGTCTATCATCTTCAAATTCAGTAAAATCTGCAGAGGTAATTGCACTGAACGCTTTTGCAAATAACACATGCGACTGTTTCTCTTGCTTATTCTATTGAGTTTCTAGCAGAGGCACAAGTAAGAAGAGGCAAATTTTACCCATTGCACACACACACAAAAAAAATTATAATTGTTGGCTCCAATAGCTATTCCGAAACAATTCCTGCCTCTTCGTCCCCTCTTCTAATTCCTGGTAGAAGCCCAGAGCCTCACTCTGGCAGCCACCACCTGCGACCCAATCGTTAGCAGTACACTGGGTAGCAAGATCCTGGGTGGTTAGCCAAAGGCATGGTCTAGCTGGAATGCACCACTAGACCCTGGTGTCAAGTTCTGTGATCTTGTCAACCACAAAGGGAAGGTTTAAGAGTTATGCTTCTGAGCAAACCTCCTGGCTCGAATCCTAGTTTTGCCTCCAACCTCCTTGTGCGCTCAGGCAAATCACTCTGTACCTCCCAGACGCGGTTCTCTTGTCTACCCCATGGGTAAGAATAACAGATACCCTGTATGGGACATTGTGAGGGTGAAGTAAAGAGCTGGCAGGGTCTGTTCCTTTGGGGTTCCCCTGAGAGAAGGTGATTTAGAATCACCTGGAAGAAGGGTCAGTGGGAATATAAGGATTATTTCGATAATATTAATTGGTGTGAGAACCATCTTAATTGTGGGTGGGACCATTTCCTTAGGGGACATCCTGGGTGGTATAAGAAAGCTGAGCAGGGGGCTGGAGAGGTAGTTCAGGGGTTAAGCCTCTGCCTTGCAGGCGGAAGGTCCTGAGTTCGGATCCTAGACCCCACATATAGACGCCAGGTGGAAGCGGGGGCGGCCTGCGTTTCCGGTCCTGGTAGGGCGGAGCCTGTGAATCCCGGGGCGGAGGAAGTGGAGGCGTCCATGGTGGTTCCTGAATTCGTCCGTGGTTCTACACACACACACACACACACACACACACACATCACACACACCTCTCACACACAATTGTATAAATAATAAATAATAAAAATATTTAAAAAAAAAAAAAAGAAAGCTGAGCAGTTGCAAGTGTGCATTCACTCAATCATTCATTCATTCATTCATTCACTGTCCTCTGCTCTTGACTGTGGTTGTGATGTGATTAGCTGTTTCGAGCTCCCACCTCAATGGACCGTAACCTGTGAGTCACATTAACCCTTAATCCCTTACGTTGCTTTTTTAGAGTACTGCATCGCAGCAAACGAAAGAAAACTAAACCACTGCACTTCTCAAAACAGGATCTTTGAGCGCTGCATGGAACACGGAAGCAGCATTAGCTCATTCTCCTGAGCTCAGTTACTGAGCGTCGGCTCCAGGGTACACAGCTCCCCAAATACGAGTTCACACTAGCAGCAGCAGCAGCCGCAGTGTGATGTTACACGTGCCACCTGATCTCTGATGTGACGTCGATTCGCAGACTAGTCCGGAGTCAAGAAGACTGTCTTCATTAACCTCACTTCACAAATGGGGAAACTGAGGCTGGGGTCAGAGAGTGCTGGGGTCAGAGAGTGCTAGCTGAGTGAGGCATATTGGCGGTGTCTCGAGGTCTTCCCACAGGTGCTTTGTGTGACCCCAGTGTTCTCGGCTGCCCTGCAGGTAAATATGACCAGTGAGTGGCCAGTGAGCCCATGTCTTATGGTTAGTGACCACATCTTACGACCAGTGAGCCCACATCTTACGACCAGTGACATCTTATGGCCAGTGACCACGTCTTACGACCAGTGAGCCCACGTCTTACGATCCAGCCTTCATCGCTTCCCTCGATGTCTCCGTCTCCCTGTGAACTGTTGTCCGAGTACTTCGGGTGCCACCAGTGCCCCCACATGCTCATATACCACAGCCCATCCCCGCCTCCTCTCTGGCCTCCTCGCTGCTACCCCGTCTCTCAGGGACAAGCGCCAGCTGTCCTGTGAGGGCGCTCAGAACACCACGCACCCAGACGTATCCAGCGCACAAGACACGCCAAGCCCCAGCCTGGCTTCCCTGGCCCTGGCTGCGTTCCAGGCTGCCGGGAGGGTGGGGGGAGAGGCAGGAACCCCTCAGTCAGGGCCCTGTGCTGTCACCAGGCAGCTGCTTGAGCCTCAAATCACAACTTTTTCCAAGCCGGCTCCTTCCAAAGAGGCTCAAACCGGACACAGACACCAGAGTCTCCCAGCGCGTCTGTCCACCCAGGCCCACCTGCCCCTAACCAACCCTTCCCTACTCCTCCCACTCCACAGAAAACAACCCTCACGCACACATCTGTAAATTGTCCTTCCTAATGGCCAAAAGGCCAGACAGCCCCTGGGCTACCAAACCATATGACTGTGCTGTAATTACCCCTGTTTCTCAGAGGAGATTTGGGGCTCCTATCTGGTGACTTGCTTCAGGTACCACCAAGCTAACAAAAAGGACTCAGCCAGGTCTGCTTGTTATTGCTGCTGCTGTTTCTGAGACAAGGTCTCACAAACTCAGGCTGGCTGTGAACTTGTTATACAACCAACGGTGATGAATTCCTGATCCTCCTGCCTCCACGTCCCAAGTGGTCGGCTTACAGGCATGTGACGCCAGGCCCCATTTATGTGGTGCTGGGAATTGAACTCAGGGCTCTGTGCCGCTAAGTAAGCACTCTGCCAACTACAGCTGCAGTCTTTTGTCCCAGGCCTGAACCTGCCCGACTCTCCCAACCACAGCGGCGACGCTCTCTTGTCGGCCTGTCTCTTGAGACCAGTAAGAGCTGACGTGTTCCTGTTCTTCGAGCTGAAGATGTGCATGAGCCCAGCTTATCAGGGTTGCCGACCTCAGTCACCTTCACGGGCTGGTTTCCTGGAAGAGCCCGGTATCTGACTTGCTGGACGACTAATGATCCTTCAGGACAGAACTGCAGACGGGATCCAAACACGTGAACAATCTATGTCACTTTCAGGGCAGCCACAGGGCTGCAGATGGCCTGACAGCTAATCACACGTCAAGCTAGGCCAGGGCCGAGGTCAGGACCCTGCACGGTGACCTCTTTACTCATGTCCCCACACCACCTCCTCACCCCAGTAGCGACATCTGTGTCCCGCTTAGCCACCCCAGCTCCTGAGACCAAGCCGTCTGCATCGCTAAAAACGCACCAGCTTTCTCTAGGAAGAGGATGGGAACCACATCTGGCTTTGGCTGTTTCCCCAAGGAGAAACCAGACACGCATATCCTACGCTTCAGACCAGCTGCAGGAGAAACTGAACGAGGGGTGAGGGGGCAGCTGGGAGTCCGTCAGCTCAAGAGCTCCTGGCACAGCCCGTGAGGGGCTGGTATACCTCTGTGGGTCTGATGGGCTCTCGTGCCTGGCACGGTCTGCTTAGTACATGTGTCTCTGGGCCCCTGAATTCATTCCATGAGCTCACAGAATCTTTCTCTTTTTTTCTTTAAATCAAGGTAAATAAGTCACTTATCAGCCAGGTAGCTGGTGCTCAGTGTTCTACCTCAGCACATGCTGAGAACGTAGCTCTAGGCGAATTGCTGCTGTAAGTGCTGTGGAAACACTCAGAGCAACTCAGGGCCAAAAGGGACCAGCACAGACCATGACCTGCCAATATGCCGATCAAGTGGATCAAGAGCTTGATCTGACAACAATGTCCAGAGATAACACTTCTAGAACATTCATCTCCATGGCAGGTGTGCAAAAGACACTTGATAAGCGCTTGTTTCTACACATGATGATATCACTTCCAAGTTTTGGAAGGTGGAGAAAGCATCTCTCTGGTTGGTTGCAGCAAATTCCCCAACCAGTGCTACCTGTGGAGAAGGGTTTTTGTTATGGGTTGAATTGAGATCCCAAAAAAGATATGCAGATGTGTCAGGTCCTATTCCCTCCAAAGCAATCTCCTTTGGACCCAGGCACGCTGTGGGTATAATTAGTTAAGACAAGCTCACACTGAAGTGTCAGGTTTAATCAACATGACTGGTATCCTTCTCGGGACAGTCACAAAGACAGATACACAGAGGCCACAGAAACACACATACCAGCCTGCCATAGTCCAGGAGCTCTGACAGCTATAAGAAAACCCCAGAAGCTAGAAGGGCAGGAAGTTTCCTCTTCAGAAGTGCCACCCAGGGATTGGGGCTTCCTGCACCTAGAGCTATGAGACAATATAGTTCTATTGTTTGAAGTCACCCATCTTGTATACGTTCCCATAGCAGCTCTAGGACTCAATACAGATTTTAAAGCTGTTTATTAGTCTGTTTCTGGTTTAGCTTCAAAAAGCAGATGCAGGGGCTGGGGAGAATTTGATTGGAGGTGCCCACGTGAAAAGCATGTAGCATGTGGCATGTGGCATGCGTTTGTAAACCCAGGGCCAGGGAGGCAGAGATAGACAGATCCACGGAGCTGAACAGGCAGCCAGCCCAGTACTCAGCAAGCTCCAGGTTTAGTAGATGTCTTCAGAGAAATAGTTATCTCTGGTACACATGTACACACACACATACACAAACACACAGCATCTTCATTTTACTGTGAGCTGAGGCTGGGGGAGGAGGGAAGGGGGGAGCCACACCCCTATCGAAGACTGACTGGAGAGGTAGAATGCTGCAAGTGCAAGAGCCATCTATCCTTAACCCCTTAGCAGTCACTGTTGCCCACCTCTGTGTTGGTCTAACATTCGAAAAAACCCTCTCTGGAATGTTAAACAGACTCCTACCTCACCAGCCCAGGCTGGGAACGCCATCCTATAGCAACCCTGAGGCCTTTAGCAGATTCTCTGAAACCTTCCTTCCCCATGTTCCTGCCAAGGTCTTTTAAAAGTACGTTGATTTATGACTTCCTTTTGTTCTGTTACCACAACAACTTTATGAAACTGTAACCGCCCAGGCACATGATATTTAGGGTGACCTGGACCTCTGTACTTGAGCCATATTTGGCTCCAGAATAAACTTTCATTCCTTTTGTGAAGAGAGCTGTATTTTTGCCTAGACACTGATGTCTGGTATTGCAAGGCAATGACCAGGCTGCTTAAAAAAAAAAAGCAGATTTCAAACCGCTGAGTCATTCTGCAAAAGAGCAATGTCTGAAGAAGAAGTAGGTCAGTCTAAGATAGGGCCCCTCCCCTTTCCCCTCGGTACAAAAAGCACAGCTCTGTAGGGACAGCCAGGACCCGGGCCCTAGCTGACACAAGTCCGTGTGTCTCGCAATGCTACGGCATGAAGTACAGGTTTTCTCTAAATGAGAAATGGAGGCCTAAGGAGCAGAGGCAGATGGAGCCCCAGAAACCAGGCCACGCGGCTAACCAGGAACAAAGTTAATGAAGGAAAGCTGGATTTCCACGTGTTGAAGAATGAAATTAGGTCCATCTCTCTCAGCCTGTACAAAAATCAATTCAAAGCGGATCAAAGTTCTTCATGTAAGACCTGAAATTCTGAAAACGGCTAGAGGAAAACCCTTCAAGTGAAGGCAGCGGTTTCTGAAAGGACATCAACAGCTTAGGAATTAAAATCAAGAGTCGGCACGTGGGATCACATTAAATTAAAACAGGTTCCTCGCAGCCAAGGAAACAACCAACAGAGGGAAGAGGTGGCCTAGAAAAAGGGAGACCTTTGCCATCTACATCATAAATTCAACACCCTCCAAAAATCATTCCATCGATAAATGAGTTAATGAACTAAACAGCTTTGGAAAGAAACACCAATTGGTCAATGAATATTTGAAAAAAGTGTTCAGCCTCCTTAGCCATCAGGAAAAGACAATTTTTTAACCATTTTATTTACAAGAGAGGGATGAGTAATAGAGACAGAGAATACATTCATGGCATGCTATGCACAGAGGTGAAGGCTAGAGGACAACTTTCAAAGTTGGTTTTCTCCTTCCAACCCGTGAGCTTTAGGGATCGAACCCAGATCACAGGTTTGAGCCTTACCCACTGAGCTATCTCACTAGCCCAGAAATGCAAATTAAAACTGTTTGAAATTCATCTCACCTTAGAATGGCCACCAGCAATAAAATACAAAACAACTGCTGACAGAGGATGTGGAGAAGAGGAGACCCTGATTCGTTACTGGAGGGGATGAACGCTGGTCCAAGTCACTGTGGAAGGCTCTTCAAGACGCTGAAAAATAGAACTCCCACATGACCCATCTACCATGCCTGGGTACGTCCCAGGGGACTTTAAGGCAGAAAGAGATACCTGCACATCTGCGTGGACCACTGTACGACTCACAGTAGCCAGAAAATGCAGCTGCTCTAGGTGGCCATCAAGACAGACGGGTAAGGAAGATGCGGTCCACATACCCAGGGATTTTATGGAGTTATAAAGGACAAAGGGAACCATGATTATCTGTGGGAAAATGTTTAGTGGAAGAACCCAGCCGGGAGAAGACAGGTTCTACAATCGTTCTCCCACATGTGGAATCTGGATTTAAATTGTACAGCTACATATACATATGACAGAGTGTATATAACGGAGCTAAGGTCCATCTGGCGCTGCAGGAAGATACGGGGCCTAACCAGCTACTCGATCACACATTTGTCAAACACAGGAGCAGGTCTTACCCAAGGAAGAACTACAGTCCCCAGAGCCACCCCACAGCCACCGTCAGTGATCTACTGAGGGAAACAGAGAAGGCCAAGGTGCCCGGCCCCCCCTTGGTGTGGGGAGGGAGGACGTCACGGGGAAGAGGTCACTCGGTCAGTCGGTCAGACCCTGAGCACAGTCAAGAGGCAGGTGCACGAGCTTCTCAGCTGGAGGCTGCTGAGAGTCCAGAAGGCAGCTAGGGCTCCGGGGGCTCTTGAGGTGAAGGGGCAGCCAGCTGAAGAGTCTGGGGTTAGAATCCTGATCCACTTTCTAGCTGTGTGACTGGTCTTCTACGTATGGGAAACACAGAAAGGCTCAGAACCTCCCACATATAGGAACCCGGGGCCTAAACCTAAGGGTTGTTTCTAGGGGCTTCACGCCTCCCCCGGCAGAAGTGCACCCAGCAGTCTCTCTAGCAGACATGCATGCAGGGCTGCAGCAAAAGGGGCGCAGCCTCCCGCCCTGACCCCATGCTTCCCTGGCTCCTCCTTCCCAAAATAAGGCCAGGAAATTCCAGAGTCTGGCCCACCCAGAGCAGCACGCACGCCACAGGAGGGCATTGTGGGGCTGGTTTCTGTACAAGACGACTCTCCCTGCCACCTGCCTGCCCACCTTTGAGCCCTCCAGCACCCTTTGCTTAGGGCAAGTTATGGCCGGAATTGGACTCCCCCAAATTCGTATGCTGAAGCCCTGACCCCCATAGGCTGCCAGGCCTTTCAGGACATAAATACGGCTAAATCTCTGACAAGGCCGTCGCTCCTAGGTGAGACACCAGAGCACTCAGTCTGCCGCTCCCCTCCCTTCACATCCACTGCTGTCATGGAGAGTGAGGCCTTACCTCGGACCTTAGTCCTTTACCCCCCTATCATGTGCTGCATGCAGTCTCCCTCCCCAACATCGCCACAATGTTACCAAGGTAAAGATGAGTTTGAGGAGGACACAGCAGACTCCATCGTATGCCATGAGCCCCTGAGAGGAGGAGAGGGGACATAAGGTGCAGCGTTTGCCTACCATGCTCAAGCCCTGGATTCAATTCCCAACACTAGTATTAAAAAAAAAAAAAAAAAAAAAAAAGCGCAAGAGGAGACAGTGAGTCAGATGAGCAAAGAAAGAGGTGGGAGAAATGCGAAGCAGAAGGGGGCCCCACCCACCACCTCGAGGAGGAGGCGTCCAGCAGCCAAGGACTGTGGGCGGCCTCTAGGTGCCAGGAAAGACTAAGAATTGGGTTTGTCCCTGGGGCCTCCGTGAGTGCGTCTAGCCTGGGCTCCCTCAAGGACAGCGGGGTCAGACCTGGTCCGCAGAAAAGCGACGCCCAGCATGTGTTCTTTGTATGGACTGGTTTGTGGTCGTTTGTGAGGAAACAGCAGAAATGAGACTAGGTTTGACTCGCACCAGGTCCCGGGGGGGGGGGCAGATCTGCAGACACAGGACGGGTGTGAGGTTTCCTACAGAGGCTGAGCCTTGCTTGTCTGCAACCCAAGACGTGCCCCTCCTGCCCCACCAGCAGACCATGATGCCCAGGGCACAGGGCGCCTTGGGAGGAGCCCAGAAGCCTCAGTGCAGAGAGCTGGAACTGGTCAGGGGCGGGGGATGAACATGGCCCTCCACACTGACAGCAAGGCTGGGCTGGCAGAGCATTGCTGATGAGAGAAAGCCAAAGGATTCAGGAGACGCGTCCAGGGTCCCGGGAAGTCCAGCCTACAGCCGGGACGTAAGCCCAGGTGTCCCAGAGGGGGGAGCTGTGGTTCTCAAGGAAATGTCCCGCCTAGAATAGTTGCTTTCCTCTTCACTGGGGAAAAAAATTACCCAAGAGAAGCAACTGAAGGGAGGCTCGTCGCAGCTTGTGGCAGAGAAGGGTGGCAGCTGGCACAGCTTCGCGATGGCAGGAGCTTGCAGAAAGGCGTCTTCACATCTTGAAGACTCTCAACGTGGTGGAAAAGGTGAAGCTCCAAGTCAGCCAAGGACGGAGGCGGCCGCAGCAACAAAGAAGATCACGATGCTCTAAAAGCGAACGACGCTCGCAGAGTGGACTGCACAGCAAATTGACACTGGATCAGGGAAGAGCAAGTCCCTCCTCCTCGCACCCCCTATTATCTGGTCCACCACTGGAAAGTACCGCCCACTGTGGGCTGGGTTCTCCACAGCAATCAATCAAGCACCTGCAGACTTGTTCAGGGGCCATTCCAACTGTTGCAGTTCACCTGCATAGTTGCTGATAAATGACCATCACACAGTTTAAGGGAACAAGGAGTTTACTTTCTTACAACAGTCCGGTTACAGTTCATAGTCCAGCTTGACAGGAGAGCAGGCACCAACACCAGGGCTGAGGGAACTGTCCACCATAACGGCTGAGAGATGGACAATCCTTACTTACCAGACCAGCATGTCTGGCCAAGTGAACAGAAGGATGCCCATTCTCTCAACCAGCTCTCTGTGATTTATCCAGGGCCTAATCCCACCCACCATGGACTGGGTCTTCCCCAGCAGCTAGACAATCTCCTTCAGGTTTGCTCTGGACTTAACTCAACCATCAACACCTGTGCCCAGAGCCCAACCTCTCAACAGTCAAGTTGACACCTGTGCTTAACTATGACACCAACTATTAACCTTCCACAGCTGAGCCCCAGTCTGTAACTGTCAAGCTGACACCAAAATGCAACATAACAACATTCAACCCGTCACATCGGCTAAGTGAAGTTCCCGCTCTCTCCTGCGCTCATGCCCTGTACTGGCCTAGTTCAGATCCAGCTCCAACCCGACTGGGCACCCTCCGTAGCCCACCCCTAGAAAGGACACTGCAGCTCTCCATCCCAGGCATGGAAGCCTCGGCTCCAGCTGATGTTCCCAGGGGCCGGAGATGGCTGGAGAGACTGATACTGTGCAAGATTCATTGCAGTGGCCAGCCAGAGTGGAACCGCAGGCCAGAGGGGGCCTGGCCATCCACACACGCAGGGCTCCCCGCAGGCTCCGCGCCGTAGGTGGAAGGAAGGATGAATCTGGCTCGAGCTTCCTGGTTAAAAGTATCTTTCAGGTCTCAGAATACTCCTCGTCCTTCCAAACACGTCCACGGAGAGACCCTTCCCCCTCAGTGGACTGACGTGGCCGCCTGCCCTTGTGTTCGGTTGGAAAGAGCACAAAACGATGTCATAGAAAGTCAGCTGCTGGCCGCCACGCTGCTCAATGAGTAAAGGTGAGGTCTGTGCAAATGTTAAGTGACTTTTAAATGTGGTCTCGTTTCCCACATCAGAGACACAAGTCCAAGAGTCACGTCGCTTTTTCATGGGAAGACCCCGTAGCACGTGAGGCATCGCTACGGGCAGTGTCTCCTCCTTTGTTCCAAGCGCTGCCGTGTGTTACTGCCGACTTGTCCATTAGTGACGGTCCCAGGAACCCGCTCGTTGAAGGTCAGCGAAATACAAGCAAGGAAGCAGACGAAAGTGCTGCTGCCTGAATGCAGGACTGCTCAGGGCTTCAAGTCAAGGAAGAAAGCCGTGTTCTGGGGACTGGCCTGTTTGCTGATTAAACAGCTTAACTGTAAAAGAGGCTGCTTCCTTTGCCTGACCCCCAGATGAAATGCATCTACGGTGCCTGAGGTCCCCCAGCTTGATGACCCATCCCCTCAACGTTTTCCCTCCAACCCATCATTGTGTCCTGGGGCTGAAACATCCCCATTGTCATAGCTAAGCACAGGTGTCAATTTGACTGTTGAGGGTGTGAGCTCTGGGCACAGTTGTAGAGAGCTGATGGTTGAGTTAAGCCCAGAGCAAACCTGAAGGAGATTGTCCAGCTGATGGGGAAGACCCAGCCCATGGTGGGTGGGATTAGGCCCTGGATAAATCACAGAGAGCTGGTTGAGAGAGTTGGCATCCTTCTGTTCACTTGGCCAGACATGCTGGTCTGGCAAGTAAGGATTGTCCATCTCTCAGCCGTTATGCAGTGATGGTGTGGCCAGTTCCCTCGGCCCTGGTGTTGGTGCATGTTCTGCCGTAGAGCTGGACTGAGAACTGTAACCGGACTATCGTAAGGATATAAACCCCTTGTTCCCTTAAGCTATTTAATGGTCATTTATCAGCAATGTTGCAGGCTGACTGCAACACCCATAGTTTGGGGTCACTGTTGGCCATCCAATAGAACGTCTCGCGAGAAGGGGGGGTGACGTGCCAGCTGCTCACTGGGCTCTAGACCAGAGCCTGCTGTGAGTCCTGCCTCGGGCAGGGTTCTGCTCTAGTTGCGAATGCTGAAGTTTCACCCCTCCCAGGTAGGGGTCTTTTGTCCCCACCTCTCTCCACAAACAGCCCCTGAACTCTACCCAGCGGACCTGTTCCAGGAGGTTGATTCTCTGCCACAATGCAGAGACAGGAAGTCACCAACATGTACAGAAACGGTCTACAGGTGGTCTCGGACATGGACAGAGGAGTTAACCAACAGGTGGCCGCGTCATCTCTCTGAGCCTCACTGCAAACCAGGGACAAGACTGCTGTGAACCCCAAGAGCGCAGAGCTCCAGGTACATGCTCGGCCCCCGGCTGGCACCGGGCAGCCAGCAGCCTGTTCACGGCGAGCATCGCTGCTCCAGACCCGCAACTGCGCTGTGTCTTTGCAGGTCCCCCACATGGAGGAATCCAGCATGGGGCTGGATGACGTGGAGTTTTAAGGCCAAGAGAGGCACTAAAGAAAGGCCTAAGGTTCTGGTCAGCAGAGGGAGGATAAGTCTAACCAGCCGCCTCTCTGGGGGACGGATGACCATGGTTCCAAGGGAACCTCAGGATAGACGGAACTTCCATGGAAAGGAGAGAGCGCGGAGATGGAGCCCACTCACCCACAAGCACACTGCACCCAGCTGGATACCATGAAGCTGCAGCTGTCACGCGCCACACACGTGCCCATGTACTTAGGTGCATGCGCGCGCGCGCACGCGCACACACACACACACACACACACACACTTTAGACCCAACCATGGTTTGGCATTCAACCTCCCTGCCACACCTCTGCCCCACAGTTAAGTCCAGTGGCTTGAGGCACCATTAGGACACATGCCAATTCCTACAGGAACTGCCTGGTCTGCCATACAGTCCTTTCAATGTGCATAAGTCTCATAAAAACGCCCACTTGCAAGTGTGAATGTCAGATTGAGCCCAGCCTCCCCCTCCCTGACATCTGCCATGTGCTTGAGATTGCACATAACGCAAGTGTCATTAGTGTCCCTGTCATTCCAACCACCTCCATGCTGTGCTCTTTCAGCAACTACACAGGACGGACCAGGCCAGAGGAGCCCAGTCGATGACAATAATACCATGCAAATATGGTGGCCAGGAAGGGACAAAGGGGCCGTGCAAAAACAGAGAAGTGTGTCTGAGGGACAAAGGAGCTGGCAGTTGAGTTGGGTCTTAAGAGGATACACAGGCGTTTTCCAGGCAAAAGAAGAGTTTGGGGAAAGACGTTCCAGATGGAAAAGAAGCGTGACAAGGAAGAGAGATGTGCGGTGTTCACAGAAACCTGACGAATCATCAGCTCAGATAGAGGGGAGGTGCTGGAGGGAGGCAGGACTTGGCACCAATTCCAGGCAGCCTCACCCAGGCGGGCCAGCTCCTGGACTCGGGAGGGGACCGTCTTGCCTATGGGGCCAGCAGCTGGAGAAACAGACTATCAGCAGAGAAATGGAGGATAAGACGCACTTGGAACAACAACAGTGAAAATTCTTTTGGGGGGCTACAGAGATGTCTCAGGGGTTAGGCCTTTGCCTTGCAAGCAAAAGGGCCTGTTCAGGTCCCAGATCCACATAGAAACGCTGGGTGGGACTGGCCGCGCTCCCGTCCTGATCTGCCATCTGCGGTGGAACCTTCTGGGGAAAGACCATCATGCTCGAGGTCAAACCCTCAGACCCTGTAGAAATTGTAAAAGCCAAGATCAGGATAAAGAAGGAATTCCTCCTGATGAGCGAAGACCGATCTTTGCTGGGAAGCAACTGGAAGATGGACGGACTTTATCTGACTACAGTAAGTAACTGTTTCATGAGTTAATCAAAAGTCTCTGGAAGGCAGAGACTGGGAAACCCAGAGCAAAGCAGAAAGGAGGTAGAGCAATCCAGGATGGTTCCTAAGTCACCCTTGGGCCTCCACAGGCACACACAGTGCCCTGGATCACACATCCGCACCTACACATGCAACAACAACAAAATCCTCTTTGAGGGGGCTGGAGAGGTGGCTCAGGGGCTAAGCCTCTGCCTTGCAGGCGGAAGGTCCTGAGTTCGGATCCTAGACTCCACGTAGAGAGCGGGGCGGAAGCGGGGGCGGCCTGCGTTTCTGGTCCTGGTAGGGCAGAGCCTGTGAATCCCAGGGCAGAGTAAAGAAGGAGGTGGAGGCGTCCATGGTGGTTCCCGAATTCATCCGTGGTTCTACACACAGACACATACATACACACACAATTGAATAAATAATAAAATTTTTAAAAAATCCTCTTTGAGTGAGAAAGGAACAACTCAGCACTCAAGTGAGGAGAGAGCCACCCCCCAACACAAACACACACACACACACACACACCCCTACACATTCCTTGGCCTGTTTGCTTCTCTGTGCTGCAGAGAGGACACTGCCCAGGAGTCTAGCAGCCCACTCATTGCTACAGTGCAGACTACAAAGCCTTCCACTGCTCTGGAAATGAGTCTTGGAACACACATTCTGGAAAGTTCTTTGTTTCACAGATGAGTCAACAGAGATGAACCAGAACTGACCAAACAGTCCTTCACTCCTTCAGCCAATAGCAGCCCCTCTGTGCCAGGCACTACCCAAGGTCACAAGGGCAACCCAGAGGGAGAAGCGCCGGAAGCTTGTCCCCTCGTGCAGTTCACATTGTGGGACAACAGGAAATAAACAAGCCAAAGTACCAATTCAGACTGTGAGTCTCCGAGAGGAAATGAAGAGCGTGTGCTGGGGCGGCCTTGGCATGAAGCTGGGGGGCACCCTTGCACGAATAAAGCTGTGCAAAATAAGAACAAAACCAAAAGGAGGAAAAGAAATAGAACAGAGACCTTCAGACCTGCGAAGGCTCAAATAGTCGCTCTCTCTGGGGTCCTTCAACAGCAGGGTGTGCTGCGGGGGAGGAGGGGGTATCTTATAACATCCCCTCTACTTCCTCAGCATCTACCTTGGGATGCGGTTCATCCAAAGTTCATGGACTTGGCTACCTGCCCATTGGCCAAGAGTCTGGATTTCTAGGCATCTCTTTCCCCACCTGCTGTCTAGGGTCTCCCCTGAGTAACCTGGACCTCAACCTGCCCACAGCTGTGCCGGCTCCCTCCCTGGGGAGGTAGGAAGCAGCTCAAGAAGTCGCTCACCTGGCTTCCAGTAGAGAGACCTGACCACTCTACCCTCTTCCCCCCTGAAGCCCTTAGTCACACCCATAACGATGTGGAGGCCCCGGTCAGCACCTCCCCCTGGGAAATGTATTCTGCCTTCTTTTCTTTCCATCAAATAAATGGCTCAGTCTGTAGCTAAGAGTTCCCCTTTAAAAGCCCAGCACTGTGCACCAAGGGAAGCAGTTTATGTCCGAACAAAATCAAACCTGTAAGTCCAACCACTTCTCCCAGAGAGATCGTAAAACGCATTCCAGCAACAGTTGTGAACAGAAACCCAAATGTGGATCTCATCCCCAAGCCCTCAGGTGCTTGGTCACCTCGGTGAGACATCCCTTCGCACTTCTGAGCTCAACAGGGACCAAGCGGGCTCTTGACAAAAGTCCATCCCATCAGCGGACTCCGTCCTCTCTCAACTGCAGCTCTCCGCTGTTTCCAAGACTGTTCACGGTCAAGTCTGTGCCTTGTGGAAAAAAAAGTCCACTGAGCGGGGCTGGCAAGACAGCTCAGCACGTAAACAAAATGTAAAACTGCTCAGTCTACAAACCTGGTGGCCCAAGCTCCGTTCTCAGAGCCCCATGTGGTAGAAGAAGAGAACTGTCTCAACTCTAACCATGTACACACATGCCTACCTGCCTTTCTCTCTCTCTCTCTCTCTCTCTCTCTCTCTCTCTCTCTAATATTTTAACTTGAACAGTTAACTTTGAAATCATTAAGTGTGACTGTTCCAAAACCTAAGTAACTCGCACGTTCACACAGAATGATAAACTCTTCCTATGGTGTGGCCTTCCGTGACCTGCGCGCTTATCTCGAAATCCTGATAGGTACCAGAGTGGGATCAGCAGGAACCGAATCGGGCTGGGCCACAGGCTGGGTCAAGAGGGGATGATGGAAAAGCTGAAACCAAGTCAAGTTTATTATGGAATCTAATCCCTTCTATACCATGAACCGGATACGCTGCGCAGAGGATGACATAAATAGGGGCAGAAAGACTACATGTGCAAGGTCAACAATAGGTGGGACCAATACAGCCCTGCCCATCCTTAGACATGCTAATAGGCCCTAATGGCCCCATTCATTGTGGAGAGAGAGAACTAGCTGCTGGTAGATTGGGAATGAGGTGATACAATTACAATGATAAAGCTCTGGACCCATCCTTTAGATGTGCTAATTAATGTCTACTGGTTTTCAAAGAACAGGAAGAAATATGTAAAAAATACGTCTGCCCTTGATCCCTATTAGAGACAGGACAAGATTCATCCGTGCCCCTTGCGGGGAAAGTCAACAGGAGTCAGCCTACGACTATGCTGGCATAGAAGGCACACAGCAACTGAGACCATGAGGAATGCCCTTGGCATCCATATTCTAGCAATGGGGGCCTCGAGCTTGAGTTCCCTACACTAGGCCAATGGCTGAACATGTCCGAGGACGGATGGTGGACTGAACATGTCCCCTGGGATTCCTCTTCAATTCTACTGAAAGCATAATAAGCTTTGATAGTTTTTGAATATGAAATATCCCCCTCAGACTTGGAGGCTGAAACCTGGGTGCCCCAGCTGATGGTACCACTTTGGAAGGTTCTGGAAACCTTAGGAGGTGGGGCTTAGCTGGAGGAAATGGGTCCCTGGGAGCAAGTCTTGGGGGCACCTTGTTCCTAGTCTCTTCCTGTCTGCGTCTCTACTTCCTGTCCACCACGAGATGAGAAGGTACTCTTCCACACTCTCCTGCTAGCCCCTTCCTGTCTGCGTCTCTGCTTCCCATCCACCGTGAAATGAGAACGTACTCTTCCACACTCTCCTGTCACCATGAGGTTCTGTGGAAGCACATGGAGGGGGCCAAACAACTCTGATCTGGACCCCCCAAAACCATAAGCTAAAATTAATCTTTCCTCTTGCCCTGGTTACGCTTTATGTTGCTATGAGAAACCATCCAAAGTCAAACAACTTAATGGAAGAAAAGAGATTTATTAGGTTTATGGGTCCTGAGGGGAGATACAGACATGCACATGTACGTACACTCATCCCCGTATCAGTTACTCATTGCCGTGACAAAATAACAAGCAGAAACAACTTAAAGTTGTCATGATTTGAAATGTGAGTTATTCCCACAGGCTTATGTGTTTGAATCTTTAGCTCTTTAGGAAGATCATGGGCCTTTAAGAGGTGGAGCCTTGTTAGAGGAGGCAGTTGTAGGGGGTGGGCCTTGAGGTGGATTAGCCCCACCTTGCTTCCAAGAGAATCTGCTCTTAAGAGTTTGCAGTGAGCAGTTTGGCAGTTATGAGCCTCTTTGATGGATGGGACACCGCCTCCAACTTCTGCCAGCCATGCCTGTTCCACTGTAGTGTGTGTTTGTACATGCGTGTGTCATAAGCATGCATGTGCTAGGAACTGATTCCAGGACTCCACTCATTCTAGCATGCTGTCTACCTCTGAATTCTACCCCCAGTCCCAAGGAAAAAAAGGGGGGGGGACAGGAGCAACATTTTGGAAGTTGGCAACTGATGAATAGGAAGGAAGCTGGAGTCCAGCCAGAGTTCACGCAGGAGTCCCTGAAGTTGGGGAGTACACACCAGGGACCCCTTGTTGTGGGGCAAAAGTGGAGTTAAAGCCAGAGCAGCAGCATCAACATAAGAAACACTCAGGAAGTTGGAGAGATGGTTCAGGGGTTAAGCCTCTGCCTTGTAAGCAAAAGGTCCTGAGTTCAAATCCCAGATCCCACATTAAAAAAAGGGGGGGGGGCTGGAAAGGTGGCTCAGGGATTAAGCCTCTGCTTTGCAGGCCGAAGGTCCTGAGTTCGATCCTAGACCCCCACGTAGGGTGGAAGCAGGGGGGGGCCTGTGTTTCTGATCCTGGTGGGTGGAGCCTGTGAATCCCGGGGCAGAGTGAACAAGGAGCAAGTGGAGGCGTCCATGGTGGTTCCCGAATTCTTCCGTGGTTCTACACACATACATACACACATACATACATACACACACATACATACACGTGCGCACACACACATACATGCACAATTGAATAAATAATAAAAATAATAAAAAAAAAAGACAGGCAGAAATGGCAGCAGCCCACACGTTCAAGCCTGGAAGATGGAGCCTGGGAAACCCCAGAGCAAAGCAGAGAGATGACAGAATTATCCAAGGTTGATTCCTGAAGTCGCCCAAGGGTGACCTCCATAGGCACACACAGTGCCCTCTGATACACGCAGACACATATATGACACGCACAAAGACACACACCAAAAAAAAAAAAAGAGTGAAAAGCACTCAGACCCTCACTACTCCCCCATAGTCTGACTCTTCCCGCCCCAGCAGAGGACCAGACGCTGGTCCTCAAGGGAAAGTGAGAGGGGTAGGCCTGCACCAGACAGGGGGACCACCGATGGGAAGGGAGGAGTGGTACCGAGCCAGGAAATTCAATTAAAGCTTAAGGTAAGTGTTGGATAGGACCGGCAGACCCCTTCCCCGGTCAGATCTCAGAATACTGCACAAACAAAACCAGGGGGTGAGACATTCTTTATCCGGCAACCACGCCAAGTCGAGAGAGCAGAGTTAGAGGCATCGATGTGTCTGCCCCGCGCTCTCCAAGGAGAGACAGACAGCAAAGCGCTTGTCTCTGCCCTTCCCTCCCAGGTACCACGAGCTCCTGCCAAAGCAGACGCACCTCTGCCCTGCCTGGGTTTCACCCGCCTTTTCTCCTCAAAGGACGGAACCCAGGCACCACATCGACTCACGTGGCCGCGTGTTTCCAGAGATCATGTCTCCGTACCACTGAACTAGAGTCACCCTGAGCCGGGTTCTCTTTTAAACCTCCGTCCGGAGATTCTGACTTAATTAGTTGGGGACACAGGTCAGATATCTCACTTTAAAAAGCTGGTCCCATCAAAATAAAAGCTACTCACATGAGTCTAATACAGTAGAAGCCCTATCGCTGGCAAAAGCCTCCCATAACTTCTCTCCCAGAAAAGCCCACCCCAGGGACAGCCCACTCCCCCACTGATAGTCCACCCCCTTCCTACAGCCCACCCCAGGGACAGCCCGCTCACACACAACCTCCACACAGCTCTCAGGACAGACTTTAAATAAGATCTGTCAGATGCCCAAGAGACACTTTGAATGTGGAAAATAGACGCAAAAGCATTAACTAAGAAGAAACAGAAAGTAGACAGAAAGAAAGGATCTTCCGGCGGAGGTCGACATTGTTAATCTTTCAGATCTTAAATTCTCAGATTAGCGGCAATATTGATCTGTGAAATCAGAGCAGAAGGTTGCTTCAAAAGAGAAGTGTTCAGAGAACCAAAATTACCTCAAGACAGTAGAAACTGAAAACTTAACAGAAGGTGTGGCAGCTAAAGATGAAGAGGAAATAGCTGGCGTGGTGATGACAGTCTGTAATCCAGACCTCGGGAGGCGGGAGGGGGAGCGTTCAAGGCCAGCCTGGGTGGGGCTACATCATGAGTCAAAAAGAGGTTGGGCCTCCTCCAGGGAAATCTTCCTAAAAGAGAAAAAGTAAGGCTGGGAGAGAGCGAGACAGACAGAGACCAAGAGACAGAGAGACAGAGACAGAAAGAGAATGAGAGAGACAGAGACAGAGAAAGAGACAGAGAGAGACAGAGAAAGCTGTAAAGCCCAACATTAGGAGATGCCCAGTGAGTAAGCGTCTGCCACGGAAGCATGAGAACCTGAGTCTGGGTCTCCAACACCCACATAAAAACTCAGACAGCAGCACACACCTGGCGCCCCCGGGGGCGGGGAGATGGAGCCAGAGGACCTTGCTGGCCAGCCAGTCTAGCCTAACCGGTGACCTCCAGGCTCAAGGACAGACTCTGTCTCAAAAATAAGATGAGATGCAGTTAACAAAGGCGCCTGAAATGGACCTGTGGCACATGTATGTGCACACGCGCACGCACATGCACGTACACACACACACACACACACACACACACACACACACACCACAGACAAGGAGAACGAGAAAAAAGCAGAGCAAATGAAGCATCGAAGAAATAGTTTGCCCTCTGATACACACACATCTATGCCAAAATAAATAAAGTTTTTTTAAAAAGAATTGAAAAAAAAAAAAACCTAAAATGGGCCACATGATGGCTCATGGTAAAGGCATCTATGTGCAAACCTGGTGACCCGAGTTCAATCCCCAGAACCCACATGGCAGAAGGAGAGAATAAACTTCAGAAATCTGCCCTCCGATCCCCATGCATACCCTGTGGTAGGCACATGTTCTCTCTCTCTGTCCCTCTCTTATCTCTCACCTCTTTTGTGTGTATGCTCAAGTAATTTTTAAATTCAAAACACAGGAGCGAGGCAGAGGAGAATCCACAAGTTGTCAAAGGGAGCCCCCAGGATGCCTGTGAGCAGCGACCGAGAGTGCTGCGCTTTCCCAGCATCCTTTGCAGCTGAGGCGTGAACGTGGAGCTTGGTTTCACACGAGCTGTCATCTGTAGAGGAAAGAGCCTGCAGGTGTCATCTAGCCTGGTGGCACAAGCCTCAGGTCCAGCCACCTGGGAGCTGAGGCCCGAGGATCTCTACAATGTCCCATTACTATTTGTAGCTTAGGAATTTATTTCCTACACAACTTTTTTTTAAAGAGTCCTATTTTAAATCTTTTAAAGTTTTGGGGAAAAAAATGCAAAGACACACCCACCACGCGTGCGCGGTCCAGGAGGTAACATCCAATACCAATCAGGATGGAGCCAAAGGCGGTGCAGGAACAGCAAAACTGAAAAAAACAACAAACCATAATTCAGAACATCAGAGACCCTACATTAATCACCTGGAACCAGGCCAACCAAATCTCTCCCTATCCTAAAGCTCAGGGAAATTTGCGGAAGAGGGGCGGTAAGATTGTAAGAGCCTAAAGATGGGGAGGAGCCACGATAAGCAAGATACTCCACACAAGTCAGGGCCGAAGTAATCATAATAGGACTTTGCATGACCTGCGCAATGACTGACATATCAATGACCCTCCAAAGTCTAGCATGGATCACAGGTACTAGGATCCTTAGAGGCAAGGGATTAACAGTCATAATAGTGTTCCCATACTAAAGGGGAACACAAGAAAGGGCTCTAGGCAATGCTACTGAGTCCTTCCACCCCATTAGAGTGGAGGACAAAGAGGGTAGTTTGACATTCACACTAAAGGATGCTCCAAGGATTGTGGGGGGAGATGGGGGAAGGCATTGGGAGAAAAGGAGGGAGGGGGGTAAAAGGAAAGGGAAAACGGGGAGGGAGTAAGGGGGTCCAGGGAGAGGTAGAGGGAGGGAGGGGACCCGGATACCTATTAAGTTTGTATGAGTGGGAAAAAAAATAACAAAAAAACAAAATGCAAAGAGTCTGAGAATGCAGTAAGACTCTGATTCAATCCCAGCACCACCAAAGAAGAATCAGGTGTCAATGGGAGACCACTTTCAGGTAGAGAGGAAGGAATCGACCCCCATGGGCAGCAGAAATGGGGGAATGAATGTCCCTAATGCCTACCCCACCCATTTGGACAGTCTCCAAGTCTGACTCTCCTCCCTGGAGAGTGTGAAGCGAGAGAGCATTCTCTAGCAAATTCCTTTCTTGCCAGAGTGCATTCTCGATTTTTTTTGTACTAAGCCCCTGATAGAGTTTGACCAACTATTCATGATTGAATTCATAAACACAGTCACGGGGCACCCAACATTCCAGTTCACTGTGGACCACACAGAGGACCATGTTCACATAGCAACATTGTAACATCTTCGTTTCTGTAAGCACATTCATTCTCTCAAGTTGGCATGATCACCCTGCCTAATAACGCATTTCTCAGAACATATCCCTGTCATTAAATACTATGTGGATATATACAGGAGATGGAGCAAACACAAAGGCAAATAACTGCACGAGAAAAAATAAGAAAGGCAATCGTGGCACGCCTAGTACGGGTTCCACTGAGAGCTACGCTGGCTTGCCCTTACTAAAGTAAACATTGAAATTTGGTTTAAAGTTATAAATTATCAGGCAAGGAGATGGGGGATGGGCATGTCAGGGCACGAGGTACATTGGTTTCTATGGATGCTTAACAAAATGCCACAAGCGTGGTGACAATTATGAACTTATCTTACAAGTACAGACCAGAAGTCAGCTGAGGGTCTCTCTTGGGTTCCATTCTGGATGATCTAGCAGAGGGTCCACTTTGCTCGTTCACATTGGTAGCCGAATTTGGGTGTTTACAGAGACCAGACCGAAGCTCTTGGTAGCTGTCAGCTAAGGACCATTGCCAGGGTCTGGTGATCAGACACATTCTCGCTTCTCCAGGCTTCCCTCGGCTCTCACTGAGAGACCCCACTCCACTGTCTCACATTCACTCTCTGGACCCCCTCTGAGTTGACAGTTCCCGGTCCTATCTCCCGGCGGGAACTTACACAGATAGAAAACCAGCGGCCAACGAGTAAGGCACAGCGAGTCATCCAGTGGAAATTCTGGGAGAGGATCCCCCTCTTTTCAGGGGACTTGAAGAGGTGCAAAGGCTGGAGCGCCTGCTACCATTCTTTGACCTGAAGTTAAGGTTTGAGATGGGAGCCAACGAGAGAACAGGAAAAACCACAGTCCCCTCCACTCCCTGAGCCACGGGGAGTTCAGGGCAGATCTTTGCAGTTTGATAAGCCTCCCCTCACCCCAAACTGTTCGTGCAAAACAAATGCAGATCAACTTCCCTTCCTTTTTCCCTCACTCCCCTGAGGAGAAGGGCAATCTGAACCTTCCTTTGGAGAAGCAGACACTGTGGTGAGGTGGGAGTGGCCTTTGGCCTTGGGGGGAAGGTGTCATGCTTCGCACACCACAGCTGCACATGCTGTGAGTAGAAACGACGTGAAGCTGGGCCCCCAAAACAGCCCAGCCCGGCCCAGCCTGGCCCTTCACTTCAGCACCTGGAAGCAGATCTGGACTTCACCTGCAGTGAGGAGCCATGAGGACCGGAACCACCGAGTCACCTCCAAATCCAAGTCTGGGTGTTAGGTGAGCTCTTGAATATGCAGAGTGTAGACTTGAGCCCCTGGGTCCGCGCCCCACTGACCATAAGACCCACCCTGCTGCTGGGCCAGATGGAGGGAAGGAGAAAGCAAAATGATGCCCCTGGGCCTGTATCTCCTACAGGGGAAATCAAAGACCCCAGGCAGGTGTTGGCAATTCCGCAGGAGCCCACAACCTGCTCCCGTCCCAGAGGTGGGCCGCAAGCGTCAAACAAGCGGCTGGGAGACGCTGCCTTTCCTGTTTGAGAAACAGGGTTCCGACCTGAAGCTGGTATGGTATGGAGAGCCACCTCTCCTTCCACGGGCTGTTCAGGCAGAGCTGAGTGGAAGACAGAGGAGTCGGGCAGTTACACAGTGAAATGAAGCAGAGAACATGCCCTGCTTCTGCTTCTACTCCTCTTGACTGCCAAGAATATATGTGCATTAAACGGCCCCACGTGGGGCTGGAGAAATGGCTCGGGGATTAAGCCTCTACCTCTCAAGCAGGCCATCCTGAGTTCGGATCCTGGATCCCATGTAAAAACGCCAGGTGGAAATGGTGGCAGCCTGTACTTCCTGCCCTGGAAGGCGGAGCCTAGAAAACTCCAGAGTAAAGCAAAGAGGAGGATGATTCCTCCACAGATACGCACAGTACCCTCTAATACACATAGGCACACACACACACAAAATAACAAACACACAAACAAACTACCCTCACTGTAGGAATCCCTTCGATATCTCTGTTTTACAGATAAAGGAAACTGGAGGCCAGAGAAGTGCTTTGCCCAAGGTCACACAGCTTGTCACTAGAGTCGTGTTAACGGCATTGGTTGGAACTTGTACCCAATGACCTGATTCCGAGCTTGTTGCTGTGGCCATGTTAGCCAGTCCTGTTACGTGACACCATCACCCCAGGCAGATGAGCACTGTGTTCCCACTGGGCCCTGGTCACTCTATCTCCAGATGCCTTAAATTTTGGCTACGGGCCAAGCGTCAGCAGACTCCGCCACACTCCACCTGTCCTCACGGGGTCCCAGGGCAGGCCACTCTGCTGCCAACACCACTCGGTGAAAGAGAGGTAGAGCTGAACGGGAAGCCCTCAGCTCTTGCCAAGCTCTGGGGGTCACCCTCCCACGAGCCCTCTGCCCTCCCCCGGGCAAGGGCAATTTAGCCACTAACAGGAACACCAGACTTTCCAGAACCTTTCTGTGAGCAGAGGGCTTGGCCGGGAGGGCCCTGATGATCTCAGAACTGCTCAGACCCCTCCCAGCTTTGCAGCATAAACAGCTGGGAAAGGGGCGCATGGCACCCCCTCAAGAAGGAGTGAGCACACAAGACCAACCTGCGAAGGAAATCACACAAGAGCCTTTGAATCTAGCAAGTCTAGATTCACGCTTCTCAGTAGCCGCACAGTGTCTTGCATCAGCAGCCCGTCAAAGGCAGACTCGAAGGCACATAGATTCCCACAGTTATTTGTCTCTGTGGGTAGTTGATGCCTGCAGCCAGCCTGATGCGCAGCCCACTGGCGAGGATGACTCTGGCTGACATGTCCTTCCTCTTTGTCCTCTCCAGGAGCTTCTTGACTGACAACTTCTGGGAGCCCACCCTCTCTGGTGGGAAAGCCCCACCTGCCGGAAGAAGTCTTTCCATCTGGCCTCTCCTCCCTTGTGCTTCTGGGGGTACGTCTGATGGAGGCACATCTGAGGGGGGCACGAGGAGTCCAGAGAAGCCACACACAGGAAAACTTCACAACGCCTCACTTAAGACCAGATTTATGTAGCTCAGCCGCTAAAAAACAAAGGCAAAGCTGCAGCTGACTCGAAAGCTCAGCGGGTAAAGGCTCCTGCTCCCAAACCTAGCGAACGGAGTTCAAACCCCAGAACCAGGAGGAAAGGAGAGGACGGATTCCAATCCAAGGACATGGCCTCTGACCTCCCCGTGCGTACCCTGGAATATGCGCCTACACCCCTCACTCAATAAATAAAATAAAATACAAACAAAACTGAACTGAAACCACATCAATGCCAACCAGAGAGCCCCATGGCCAACAGAACCTCTAGGAAGGCCCACGGTCCACACTGGAATAATAAGGTAGTAAGTTGAACTTGTTATCTGTCTGCCCTGGCTCCAAGCACTTCACCCACATTATCTCATTTAATGATCACACCGTGAAATATGAGGGAAAGAGACATGGTCCTCATTTCCCAGCTAAGGAAACCAAAACTTCAGGATTGTTCCCTATTTTTGCCCCACATTAGATTTTTACCCCACAGTGACCAGTCTTCAGTCTTTTATTGAGACAGGGTCTTGTGTACCTCGGGCTAAGTGGCCTCAGACCTGTTGCTATGCAGTGCAGAATGTTCTTGAAAGTATGGTCACCCAGCACCCACAGTGGTGCTGGAATTACAGGCTTGTGCCACCCACTGTTTATCTGGTGCTGGGAATCAAACCCAAGTCTTCATGCATGTTAGGCAAGTGCTCCCCACTGAGCTCCAGCTCCAGCCCTCCATCTCCAGTCCTCTCAACAATTTCTTTTTAAGCATAAATCATCAGAAATCAGTCAAACAGTTCTAGGAAATAAGATGTGAGGGTGTGACCCTGGGTTAGGCAAAGGTTTCACAATGAGAACATAGTAAAGGGGGGATGGGGGGACACAGTTCCAAAATTTTCTCAACCTATGTGCCGCAGTTTTGAATGGCGTTTGAAGAGGAGGAGGTTGGTCACGAGGGCAGGGGCCCCTCCCCTTGCCCATCCACCCCTTGCCCATCCACAGGACGTCTGAGAATCTGAGTGGTGGGCACCAGGGGGCGCACTTTGGCCAGCGGGTTCTCCTGGCCAGCAATTCTGGATTCTGGCTGCCCTGTCTCTTGGGAGCAGGACCCGCCAAGGATGAGAACTACCTGGGCGGTCAGCAGTGAGGAGCCAAGGCCAGGCCCCTCACAGCTACCCAGCCGCCTAGATGACACACGCCTTCCCCGGCACGCGTGCCTGCCTGAGAAGTGTCCCCAAACCCATGCTGCTGATGATCCCACGGACATGCCAATCAGGTGACTTGCCTGAGGCCTCCCAGCAAGTCCCCGAGCTCACGACCTGTGCTGGGCACGTCCTTCCTGGAAGCTCGGCTGCCCCGGGGCTGAGCGAGCAGGTGGACTTACAGGCACCACCCAGCAGGTGGGGTCTGGGGTGGAAGCCACCGTGTCCACGTAACTTTGAGGATGAGTGGCCAAGCAGTTCCCTCAAGTCTCAGGGACCCCATAACTCCCACTTGTCTAGTGAGGGTGCTTGCAATAGGAGTTTCAGTTCCATATATTTTTCTGCACATGCCATGATTTCATTTTTCTTTGCATTGTGCACATATACCATACTTTCTGTATCCATTCATCTCAGCTATTTCCATTTCCTAGCTATTGTGACTCGCAAAGCGATACTGTAACATACGTGTGCATATATTTGTTTCTCATGCACAATTGCACATGCAACAGCTAACATATGGGGCCTCTGTTATGGCAGTAGTATGCTATTTTTTTTGTCTTGGGGACTAACTTGAATTAAAATTCCCCTCCCTTCTGTATGTGCTCATGTGTGTGAGGGTGTGCATGCATATGTGTGTGTGTGCATGGAGACCAGGGGTCAGTGATGGGTGCCACTTCATTTCCTGAGATAGGGTTTCACTGAATTTGAAACCAGTGAGCCCTGGGGACGCTCCTGGCTCTCCCTCCTAGTGCTGAGATTATAGGTGCACACTTTTTTTTTTAAACATGGCTTCTAGGGATTGAAGTCTGATCGTCATGCTTGTGTGGCAAACGGTTCCGACTAACCATCTTAGTCCACCACTGCCTCACTGCCAGGCACCCTGCCTGTGTTTGGGAAATTGCACATCATTAGCGCTGATTTGTGTCCCACTGAAGTTCATGTCTTGAGGTTTTGATCTCCGACTCTACAGAATATGGCTTTATTTGGAAACAGGATCTTTTTTTAAATTTTTTAAATTTTTTTAAAATTTATTCAATTGTGCATGTGTGCGTATGCGTGTGTGTCTGTGTGTGTGTAGAACCACAGACGAATTCGGGAACCACCAAGGACGCCTCCACTTCCCCCGCCCCGGGATTCACAGGCTCCGCCCTACCAGGACCAGAAGCGCAGGCCGCCCCCACTTCCACCTGGCATCTATACGTGGGATCTGGGATCTGAACTCAGGACCTTCCACCTGCAAGGCGGAGGCTTAACCCCTGAGCCACCTCTCCAGCCCTGGAAACAGGATCTTTACAGAGGTAAGTTAAATGAGGTCATTGAAGTGGGGCCAATCCAACATGACTGAAGTTCTTCTAGAGACAGAGAGAGAGGAACACACATGTACCATGTGCGTTTCCAGGGGTTGAACTCAGGTTGACAGGTTTGTGAACAGGCTGAGCTATCTCATTGGTCCTTGAAGTTGTGTGTGTGTGTGTGTGTGTGTGTGTGTAAGAAGGCCAGGGGTGACTTCTGGAATCATCCTGATTGCTTCTGCTTCCTTTTTGCTTTGATCCCAGGCTCCACCCACCAGAGCCAGAAGTGCAAACTGCCAAGGGTTCCACCTGGCGTTTTTACGTGGGACCTGGGATCCAAACTCAGTACTTTTTGGTTGCAAGGCAGACTCAACCCCTGGAGCCATGTCTCCAGCCCCCTGAAGTTCTTATAAAACAAAAAGCAGCAGCAATCTGTCTCCCCACCATTACTGCACTCACAGAATCTGTCTGACAGAACTATTTTGGAGCTCTGCAGTCTCCTCCAAGGGAAATTACAGATCATTTTAATGTACCTCAGTTCTCTGCACACTAGCAGCTGGGGCTGCCCAGCAAGATTGAAGGCAGCTGTGAATTACTTCAAGAGTGACCTGCTCATGGTTGATGGAAGCCAGAATAGGCAAACCTCAGGGATCTGGGCCCTGATGCTGCCTCTGATGCTGCCTTGGATCACAGAACGGCGACCGAGAGCCAGCCATTGCTGCACTGTCCCATCCCATGGACACAAGCCTCTCCCCTCTGATAAAGTGACTTCAGGAATTTTAAGGTACAACTCTTTGCTTTTTTTTCTTTGTCTTCTTTTGGGATCTGTACTTTAAAGATTAGGCTATTCAAAAGCTACCACGTAAAAAAAAAAAAAAAAAAAAGCTACCACGTGTCGGGAGACACTTGGTAAATACACATACGCAAGGAAAAGCACAGACGCAGAAAGATCTACAAAGATCTTATGTTTACACCTCAGACTCACCATTGGCACCAACATAGCTACAGCAATCAAAACCAAACACAATAACCAAGCAAAGATTGAGAACAGCAAATCTCCTAGAGACAATTTGATTCCCAGAGTTTTATTATTCAAGTGGTCAACTTTCAGCAATAAATAAATAATAACAAATCAGGGGTAGTGGTGGTTCATACCTGTTATTTCCAGTGCTTGACAGGCTGAGATGGAAGAATCATCATGACCAAGCGGTAAGTCTCATCTACACAGTGAACTCTGAATATCGCTGCCCAGCCTAGCATGAATCCTGACTCCATAACAACAAAAATCACAAGCATGCAAAGGAATGGGAAAGTAGAGACCACTCGAAGAGGGGGAAAAACCTGGGCACGGTAATTGATATCCATAATCCCAACGCTTGGGAGACTGATGTAGCAAGATTATGTGTTTGAGGTTAGCATGACCGTGTCTGAAAAGAAAAAAAAAATCAACAGAAATTGTCTCTGAAAAAAGGTCTGCTAGCAGATCTGCTAGGCAAAGATTTTAAAAACAACTGTCCTCAAAAAAAAAAAAAAAAGTCAGTCTGGATTGATAGCTCAGTCAGTAAGCGCTTGCCTTGCAAGTGTGGAGGCCTGAGTTTGAGCCTCAGAACCTATAGCATAGGGGAAAGTTAAGTGTGGGGACACACAGTCCTAGAGCTGGGGAGGAAAACACTTGGGGTCACCAGCCAGGGAAGCCAAAGAACAGCTGTACAGCCCTTGAGGAACGACATCTGAAGCTGCCCTCTGGCCTCCACATGCACACACAGACACACCTGCACGCACAGACACATGCGCCCACACATGCACACCTGCACACACATGCACACCTGCACACCAGACACACCTGCACACACAGACACATGCACGCCTGCACACAGACACACCTGCACACAGATACATGCACGCCTGCACACAGACACACCTGCACACAGAGACATGCACACCTGCACACACAGACACATGCGCCCACACATGCACACACAGACACATGCACACCTGCACACATAGACACACCTGCACAGACACATGTGCCCACACATGCACACAGATACATGCACACATGCACACAGACACATGCGCCCACACATGCACACCTGCACACAGACACATCTGCACAGACCCACACATGCACACCTGCACACACAGACACACACACACCACCACCACCACCACCACCACCACCACCACCACCACCACACATGATTTAAAGTGTTCTGTTGCTATTTATCTCTGTGTTATGTGTATGTGTGATGTGTGGGCCTTCGTGTTTGTGTGTGAGTATAGGGGTGTGCATGACACATATATAAAGATCAGAAGTTACACACACACACACACACACACACATACATACAGGCTAAAAAATAAAAAAAAAAAAGATCAGAAGTCAACCTCCAGTGCCGGTCCTCACTGTCCCCCTTGTCTGAGGCAGGGTCTCCTTATGTGCTCCGAGGCACAGACTGAGACAGCCCTGGAACTGCAGGAATTCTCATGCCTCCACTTCCCCCCATGGGAGTGCTGGGACCGCAGACGTATGCTGGCACCCAGCTTTCACATGGGTTCTGGGGAACGAACTCATATCTTCACACACTTGGTCAACAAGCTCTTTACCCAATGAGCCGTCTCCCCATCCCTCCACACACCTCAGAAAATGACAGACGCTGACCTGCCAAGCAAGCCGTGCCCATTATACAATAGTGGCCTGACTGAGGGGGAAGCAACAATAGTGGCCTGACTGAGGGGGAAGCACAACTTGCTGATATTTGGGCCAACTGCGCAGGAGGGAATCCACGCCTCGCACTATAAACTAAAGCCCGTGGCTGCGAGGGTTACAGGTCCTGGCGCGGCAAACCCACTACTGCTGTTTTATAAGTGGACAAGACATCAAACTGCCTTCTAAATACTGGTGTCTGTACCCACAGATTAGCGTTGTTCTGTCTTGGCTGGAGAGGTGTCTTTTTGCAGTAGGCAGCTGTTAATCCAGAGACTCGGCCAGCCATAGTACTGTGAATGAGTAACTGCCGAGTGCTCAGCTCTAAAGGGGACAACTACGGCACACATACTCCCCTCCCCAGGCTCAGGGAACAGCAAGGAAGAGGGGGCAGAAAGATCCAGAGAACGGGGAGCAGAGCCGTGGCATGGTGTCTTCTGCACATGACATGTTACCACCCTCAGGAGCTCACAGCAGTTAAGTTTACTTGCACAAGACCAGCATCCCCACATGGGTGGACACGCGCCTCCTGGCTCCTGCTGGAGGCGCTATTGGCAGTTACTGGTTGCTGGGGAGAGTCCTCATTTTTCCAGTGGTATAACTGCTGTGTCAACCAGTACTCAACACTTGAGAGGGGACCCTCTGGGCACATCTAAGGGGGAATATTAGTTAAATTAGCCCTTTGAGAAAGATGCAGGAGATGATCTTGATCACATGATTAATACCGAAAGGCCCATCCCATGGTGGGTGGGACTATTCCTGGCAGGTAGGTAAGATCAACGGGGCTGGCCAGCATTTTTGGCAAACTTACAAGCTAGAACCCAGCACTGTATGCTCTTGCCTTTGGCATGAATTGACTAGTCTCCTCCTCTCTCGCCATGATGGACTCTACCCTGGAATCCTTTGAATAAATCCATTGTTCCCCTAAATTATCTGGGTCAGGCATTTATTTTAGCAACATAGTTATGAAACTGAAACACACTGGTGATTTGCCCATGTTTCAGTAAATAACCCTACACCCACGTTCATGCAAGCAACCCTAATTAAACACAGTGGGTCATTTTTTAAAAGATTTGGAAGTTAGAGAGGGACTTCTTGGGAAGAGTCTAGAGAGGGAAGAAGAGGATTTAAAAAAAAGGGTAAAGAATGAGTGAGTTCAAAAACACACTGTATACTTGTATGAAAAAATAAAGCATTGGGGACTGGAGAGGTGGCTCAGGGGTTAAGCCTCTGCCTTGCAGGCAGAAGGTCCTGAGTTCGGATCCCAGACCCCACGTATAGACGCCGGGCGGAAGCAGGGGCGGCCTGCGTTTCTGGTCCTGGTAGAGCGGAGCCTGTGAATCCCAGAGCAGAGTAAACAAGGAGGTGGTGGTTCCCGAATTCGCCTGTGGTTACACACACACACATGCATGTACGCACGTGCAATTGAATAATAAAAAAAATTAAAGGACGAATTTTAAAAAAAAAAGTATTATCCATGCAGCATCAAAAAAAGGTATATGAACAAAAATTGTCAAAAACAACATAAGGCCCTACAAGGTGGTTTAGGTACTTGCTGCTGAGTTCAATCACACATGGTAGAAGAACTTAACAAGTGATTTCTCCATATGTGTGCTGAGGCAAACATGCCATCTGCCCATCTGAACAGACATACCTAAGATACATAGATAGGTAGATAGGTAGGTAGATAGATAGATAGATAGATAGATAGATAGATAGGGAGATAGATAGATAGATAGATAGATTCAACAAAATTGATAAACTTTTAGGTGAATAGACTAAGCAGCAGAGAAAAATTCTTCGAAGGCAGGGCAAAATCTCCATGACACTGAGCTCAGCAATTTCTTTCTTTTCCTTTTTTTCCTTTTCTTTCTGCTGCTGTAGCTGCTCAGAATTTTATTTTCTGGGACGTTTTCTAAATTTATCTTTGCCTCTCAGTCTTTCTGCCTCCTGTCAAATATTTTCATCTAATGAAGAACTGATCTTCCGGGCAGGTGAGATGGCCCAGCAAATAAAGCAGATGCTCACAAACAGAGAGACCCGAGTTCAATCCTTGGAAGCCCACATGGTGGAAGGAGAGAGAGAGAATGGACTTCTGAAAATTGTCCTCTGACCTCCTCCACCTGGGCCTGTGTTATAGTATGCGTGAATTAACCTCTCTCTCTTGCTTTCTCTCTGTCTCTCTCTCTCTAGATGCACTGTGAGCCGTTCTCTTGCTTCTGGTGCCCTGTCTTCACTTCCTGCCACCAGCCCCACTCCCCACCCCAATCTCTACTCCTCAAGAACTGTAAGCCAAAATAACAAACCTTCTCTCCCTTAAGTTGCTTAGCCCAGAGTATTTCAGCGCAGCAACTGAAGAGTACCCAGAACGCTTGCTACCCACACCTTGATTCCGTGGATCTGGAACCAGTCTTGGGGGTCAGGTTGTTGACTGGCCTCACTGAAGATTCTGAGGTTCAGTCAGGAGTGGGGATGTCTGCCTTAGAGGAAGAAATAAAAGCAATGAGTTCTAAGATATGCACATGCGTGCGAACACATACACACGCGCGCACGCACACGCACACGCCACAGACGGGGGGGGGAGGGGAGGGAATAAGAGCAAAGCTTTGGTCTGATCCAGCCGCAGGACCCTCCACCTCTCACACTGAATGACTATATCAACCATCTAAGGCCACCAGTGTGCTCTGCAGCTCAGACCCTCCACCTCGGGAATGCGGTTGTTTGTACCATTCCTGTAATACCCGTAAAATCGTAAACACCAAGACTGATTTTCTCCCTGCAGTGCTACAGACAGAGCGCTGCAGCAAGTACAATTATTAAATTTCCATATTTAGACGTGTGAAACTGAGCTCCTCGAGGGTCACTGGAAGCCATTCAGTTCCCGCTAATTACGTCCACAGCTGCAACCACAGCACTACATTCTCACCCAGGCGGGGCGGAGGCTGAACCCTGGACTCTGGAGGACAGGGGCTCTGGGTTCTCTGTTCAAGGTTCTGCCCACAGGTGACTGATAGCCACCCAGGAGTGCAGGCAAAAAGTACATAGGTCAGGCCAGAGAGATGCCACATCCTCTGAGAAGCCCTGCCCAGCCCTGCTTTGGTCTCCAACAGCGTCAGCTGTTCCTGGGCACTGTGACCCCAGCTTCGAAACAGACTTGTTCATGCGGTGGCTTGCCGCCTGCTTCACTCCGAGTGTGGACAACCCAGAGGTCTCAATTGTCACTGCATCCAGGTCAGATGACCAGTAATCACACAGCAGAAGGGAAGAGATGCTGAGTCTCCTAAAGTCCTGGAAGGCTGGGGAAATTGCCCCCCCCCCAAATTCCAGTGGTGGAGGACCAATCCTTGGCGCGTGATTGCTTAGAGCTAGGAGGATGACCTAATTCAGACCAGAAAAATTCAGCAGCTCAGTCCTAGGGTTGTATCGAGATTGTTAAAGAAGAGGCTTTAACTCCCCCCCCCACTACTCCCCCATCCCCAGGACTGTGAAGCTGACTGAATTGGGGGGGAGGGGCAGGGCAGCTTGGGGACCATGGAGCAAAGAGATAAAGAGAGAGGCAAGGTCCTTCCTAACGGTCTTGTTAGAGATTCTGGATCCAGCCATGCCTGAAGCCACTGTCCCAATTCCCAATTTCACCAGTCAATCATCGTCTTTCTGTTTGAGGTAGCCTCAAGCAGCTTTCTGTCATCTGCAACCAAGATTCCTGGATAGTGCCCCGGAATCCCTCAGTTACTTTGTATTTTCATGAAGGATACTCCCTGGGTATGGGGACAGTTCAATGCTTCCAACCTGCCTGAAAGGCTGCTCAGTGTGCAACAATGTTGCTCCTGAGACCTCTCCAGCAGGCACGGTAGGTCCCTGTGGTGGCCAGATGGATGAGTCTCTAGGGACAAAGAGGCAACCACTGTTTACTGGTCACAGTAGCTTGAAGTTCTTATCATTCTTTCACCCTAAGATCGTGCTTGTCCTTCACGGTGATGTGCATTTCTTATAGGGGACAAATTGGTGGGTTGTGATTTTTAATCCAAGTTGTTAGCTTCTGTCTCTTGATTCAGGAGTGGAGTCTCCCCTTTCAACGGCAAAAGACAGGACAGAAGCTCAGGAGGGAGAATCCAATAACCTGTGTTCAAATGTTTGATGGTATAACTCGGTGTGCAGCTCTTGGCTAGCACGTGCAAGTCCCTGAGTTCTAATTCCCAGTGATTAAAAAAAGGTTTGATTTTTAAAAAATCTGTATTTAAAAAATATGTGTCAGGGCTGGAGAGGTGGCTCAGGGGTTAAGCCTCTGCCTTGCTGGCAGAAGGTCTTGAGTTCAGATCCTAGACTCCACATACAGACGCCAGGCGGAAGCGGGGGCGCCCTGTGTTTCTGGTCCTGGTAGGGCGGAGCCTGTGAATCCCGGGGCAGAGTAAATGAGAAGGTGGCAGGCGGTCCGTGGTGGTTCCTGAATTTGCCCGTAGTTCTACACACATACACACACACACACACACACACACACACACGCGCGCACAATTGAATAAATAAAATACTTAAAAAAAAAAATGTGTCATTCCCAGAAGACAACTGGTCACCATCTTGCATTTTTCCCGTGCTTTTGTTTTTTTTAATTTTTTTTATTATTTATTCAATTGTGCGTGTGTGCACGTGTATGTGTGTGTGTGTAGAATCAGGAACCACCATGGACGCCTCCACCTCCTCCTTGTTTACTCTGCCCCAGGATTCACAGGCTCCGCCCTACCAGGACCAGAAACGCAGGCCACCCCCGCTTGCCCTGTGTCTATACGTGTAGTCTAGAATCCGAACTCAGGACCTTCCGCCCGCAAGGCAGAGGTTTAACCCCTAAGCCACCTCTTCAGCCCCTTTCCATGCTTTTGAAGGCGGCTCTTTCTAAAAGACGTAAGAGTGGGACTTGTTGGGAGGGGGTGGCAGAGAGGGAATCAGGCGAATCAGAATAAATTATATACATCTATGACACTGTCAAAGAATAGAGTTCAGCAGGTCAGACGCCCAGCTTGAGAATCTGGCAATGAGTTCAGTCCCTAGAAGCCCACATGGTAGAGCAGCAAACCGACTTCTGGAAGCTGTCCTCTGGCCCCCACCCATGCACGTGTCATGCATGCATGTGCCCCTGCCCAGTTAAAAATTTAAATATTTAAATGTTATATTTGGTCACAGTGGTATACACCCATAATCTCAGCAATGGGAAAATGGAGGCAGGAGGATGGCCGCAAGTTCAAGACCAGCCAAGGGCTCCATAACTTGCTCTGTCTCAAAAGAAAAAATAGGACCAGAGGTTAAAGCTCTGCCTCACCAGCAGAAGACCTGAGTTGGGACCCTTGGATGGGTCATGTGAAAATGCACACACAGTGGCTGCCTACAATTCCAGCCCTGGAAGGCGGAGCCTAGGAAATGCCAGAGCAAAGCAATAAGGAAGTGGAGGAATCCAGGATGATTTCTACAGCCACCCTTGGGTCTTTACAGGTACACACTCACGTGCCCTTTGGTTCCCTCTCTCTCCTGTGTGCGCGCATAAAATAGAAAAGAAAAAGAACAAAATCCCCAAGTGTCAAGCGCATGACAGCTGAAAAAGGAGTCACATATTCCATGACAGCATTTTTTTGGGGAGGGGGGAGTTTGGTTTTCCGTTGTCGTTATCGTTGCTGTTTGAGACAAATTTTCACATAGCCGAGGCTGGCCCGTGTAGGCAGGGATGGCCTCTACTTTGCGAGGGATAGGATGCAGGGGTCCACCACTGTGCTTGGCCTCTATGCCCTCCAGACTGGTGTTCATATGCACGTTTTCCCATGGTGCCACCTGCCCTTGAGTTACAGCGAGGTCTCTGAGATCCAATCAATTAGCTGATCGAAGACAAGGACGCACGCTGCTTCCCCTCAGAGGCTTCTGAAGGCGGCCTTGAAGTTCACCAACAGTGGGGAGCCAGTGGCCTCCGGGGGCACGCAGAGGCTGGGAGTGGTCGTGCCCTGAACACCCTGACCAGGGGGTAAGCTCGCTTAGTCCCCGTCACCTCTGCCAACATATGGAAACCCAGACACGGCGTGGTGGGTTTGGATGTGACCCCAGCTCATGTGGACAGCCAGGATCCTTCTGGCTGTGAGGATGTGTGGGGTGTTTTTTGGGGGTCCAGCAAAGCACCCATCCGTCGGCAGATGTCCGGGCAGCAGGAACCTGATGCTCAGAGATCTGAGAGGCACCTCATCACCCAGCACCCTCCCGGCGTGAAGAGCAGGCTGAGCCACACCAGACAGAGCTGCTGAGGACGACAGCGGAATCAGCTGACCGTTGAAAGGGCGCCGGTCACACAGCCTATTAGCTTGGGGCTCAAGTTTCCTTCCAGTTCTTGAGGGCTGTGGGACCTCGGATGGGCTGTATTCCCTCTCTGACCCTTAACCACCACATCTGTTAAAACAGGATCACCCCAAAATCTGCCTCCCTGGGTTAAGGGATTAAATGAGGTAAATAACAGTACTGGGCAGACTTTATAACTTAGCTGGTGGTGCCAAAGAGAAGACATATCTGGAAGTGAATGTAGTCACAAGAAAGATATTCAAATTACCAAACCATGTGATTATGTGGGGTTTCATTACTATTATTACTACTGTGTGTGTGCACACACATATGTACATGTAGAGCCGGAGGACAAGTTTGTGAAGTCATAGTCCCCTTCCTCCCATCTTTATGTGGGTTCTGGGGATCAAACTTAAGCTGAGCCACCCTTATTCCCACTGCTGTCTTCTGAGCCCAGGCTGCCTTCAAACTTGCTATGTAACCATCATGAACTTCCGGTCCTCTGGCTCCACCTCCATAATGTTGGGGACTAGGGGGTGGGTCACTGTGCCCAGTTTATATGGTGCTGGAGATAAAACCCACAGCTTCGGGCTGGAGAGGTGGCTCAGGGGTTAAGCCTCCACCTTGCAGGTGGAGGATCCTGAGTTCAGATCCCAGATGCCACATATAGACGCCAGGCGGAAGCGGGGGCGGCCTGTGCTTCTGGTCCTGGTAGGGCAGAGCCTGTGAATCCCGGGGCAGAAGGAAGTGGAGGCGTCCATGGTGGTTCGCGAGTTCGTCCGTGGTTCTACACATACACAGACACACACACACGCGCGTGCACATACACATGCGCACAGTTGAATAAATAATAAGAAAAAAAAATTTAAAAAACCCACAGCTTCCTGTATAGTTATCAAGCACTCTGCCAGCTGAGCTACCTCCCCAACTGTGATTACGTATTTCTTGCAGTCTTGAACAGAGTAAATGAAGTTTAACTCCAAATTAACATTGCCAAAGCATATTCTGCTTTCCGACGTGACCATCTGCTGAGGAGACCTGCTGGAGACCTGTCACCTCCTCCCCTATCGCCGACCAGACTAAAAAGCTTGTTTCAAGTTAAAGAGAATGAACAGGGGCTGGGGGATGGCTCAGTGGTTAAAGCTTCCGCTTTGCAAACGAAAGGACCTGAGTTCAGATCCCTAGATACCACACAAAAATGCCAGGTGGATATGGTAGTGGCCTGTAATTCTGATCCTGGAAGGCGGAGCCGGGGAAACCCCGGAGCAGAGCAGTAAGGAGGTAGAGCCATCCAGGATGATTCTCACTGTCACCCTGGGGTCTCCACAGGGACACGTACTCGAGTATACTCAGGTACCTTGACCACACATGTGTATACACACACACACACAGCACACAGAAGCACAAAAAGGAAGCGTTACTGGGCTCCTAGGTGGCAGCTGACCCTTCTCAACACTGCAGCCAAACCCCCATCGCGAAGTGGCGACCCCACATCTTTTGCTCTCTTCCCCTTGTCAGCCTAGTGGTGACCTTGAGCGGCTCCCACATGGGGAGAGAGCTGCAGCGTGCTGTGCTTTGTGGGCAATAATTAGCACAAGATTTCCATCTTCCATTAGGCTCTTTCTAGAAATCAGACTTCCGTAGTTTGAACTCAGGTCTCCGAGGTTGAGTTCTCGTTCAAGCTGAGGGCCGCACTGAACAGGGCTGACCCGAGCAAAGCGAGGACACGAGGCCTCTCATGTCTTCTCTCTGTGGTGCTGCAGACTGAACACAAGGCCTCTGCGTGCTAGGCCAGTGCTGGACTGAGCTAAACTCCCATTCTTTGCACTCGCCCTTTGCTCCTGGTTTTCCCAGCCCTTCCACCCGTTCCCAAGATCCTCCACACTGTAGTCCCTGGCTTTAGTCCAACAGATAGCTACAAAGTTCCAAGACATTGTGGAATCAAGATCCGTAGCAAGGTCGCTCCTCCTGTCAAACCCCTTACGGGGACCAGACGGGCAGCAACAGCCAGTCCTACCCTATGACCAGAACAAAGTCCCTGGGGTTTAAAGAAGAAAGCGAGCATTCCCACTGTGGGAGGAAGACGGAACATTTAAGCTGAGCTTTGAACGTTGGCTAGGAGACGGGAAGGGTATTCCTGGCGCAGAAACAGCTTGTGCGAAGGCAACGAGCTGAGGACGCACACCAGGGCAGGCCGGGGCGCGGGCCCAGGAGAGGTGCTCCTTCCGGGTTCAGCCGCCCCTGCAGTCTCGCAGGACCAGGACGCCCCTGCAGCCGACCCCAGAGAGCCTCAATCCTACCTTACGATCCAGGAACTTGAGGTTCATCAGGCCCAAGGCAGGTTCACCCCGAGAACAGACATAGCTTCTTAAAAGCTGGGGCCCATGCTGGAGACGGCGCCCGCAGACAAGCCACCAGGCCTGTGCACGCCGGGTTTCCACAGCACAGTGGAGTCCCTGTTCGAGCAGCTAAATATAGTCTCAGGGCGGATTTCCAGACAAGACGATGACGCATCCAGACGCAAAAGTCTCGAAGGTTGGCATAGATGGTGAACACTGAAATATCAAACAGCTCCTCCAGCTTGCGTAGCACCCTGCCCCACAAGCAAGAGCTCAGGCAGTACATGCCAGCCAGACCTCGCCAGATGGGTGGAAACCGCATCTCTGTAGCTAGCGGCTAAGATAGCAGAGGTCTTACAGTCAGGGGCACAGGAAGGGGGGATCCTAAAACATGTGAAATGAGAAAAAGCAAATTCCAGCATATTTAGGATCTTGGATATCGTACGTTCAAAAAACTTGTGCACAATGCATATGCACACTTATGGATGTGCACAAAAATCTCAGTCCCTTTAAAGGTGGGAGAGGCACTGCTTTTCCTGACACTCCAATTACAACGGGGCTGCTGTACCCAGCTCAATGCAATGAGATCTGCTCTTCCACATACCCACAAAGCCACAAATACTGACGAATCGACATTCCCCCACGGATGAGAGAAGATCTCAGGAGAAACAACTACACCAAGAGAATCGTTGGCATAGATGCAAGAGGGGGGAGCATAGGCCTGCCCCCCCATAGGCCTGTCCACTGGAGGGCCACTTGCACTACCACAGATACCAATACAGGCACCCCCAAAAAGGGTCTGTGGTCCACACTTGCAGAGAGACATGAGAACAAGAAGGCCATGGCTAGACTGATGAATGGAAGGGAGAGAAGGGTTGAAAATGAGTGGGTGGGAAGGACATACATTCACTCTGTTTGCATATGAAACGTCAATAAACAAATTAATTATTAAAAAAAGCCATAGAGGAGCGTCAATGAACCCACTAAAGGCTCTGTGGGGTCTGCTAATTTGAACCTGACAGTATGGCCTAACAATTGTAAAACAGGGATATAGAAACAGTTACTGAAGAGGCTGGAGAGGTGGCTCAGGGGTTAAGCCTCTGCCTTGCAGGCGGAAGGTCCTGAGTTCGGATCCTAGACCCCATGTATAGACGCCGTGTGGAATCAGGGGCGGCCTGTGTTTCTGGTCCTGGTAGGGCGGAGCCTGTGAATCCCCGGGCAGAGTGAACGAGGAGATGGAGGTGGTCCATGCATATATACATACACGCACAATTGAATAAATAATAAATAACAAATTTTAAAAATATATTTAGGGCTGGAGAGGTGGCTCAGGGGTTAAGCCTCTGCCTTGCAGGCGGAAGGTCCTGAGTTCCGATCCCAGATCCCACGTATAGACGCCAGGCGGAAGCGGGGGCGGCCTGCGCTTCTGGTCCTGTAGGGCGGAGCCTGTGAATCCCGGGGCACAAGGAGGTGGAGGCGTCCATGGTGGTTCCCGAATTCGTCCATGGTTCTACACACACAGACACACACACACGCACACGCGCGCACATACATACGTACACATGCACAATTGAATAAATAATAATAAAAATTAAAATATATATATATATATATATTTAAAAAAAAGATAGGCCCAGGGTAGCACCACTTCTCAGTCTTCAACAGACTGAAGAACTGCAAGGCAGAATTGAAGCTGGGCATGGCGACATTTGATAGACAAAAATCTGTGGTTAATTTGCCTCCTTGATTGACTGTTAATAAGTTCTACTGATTTACTGTTAATGTGCCTTCATTATTAGAGTAATTGAAAGTTTTTCTCATTTATGAATCATTTAGTTTCTTCTGCAAATCATTTTTCCCATGTACCTTGCTGGGTTTCTAATGTATACAGTGATTACAGGTTTCTATCAACATGAAGGGTAGTAACCCTATGTTCTCAGGTGCACAACAGACATATTTTAGAAAGGATATTTAGAGGACTATTTGCCTGCATCTGTTCTGCTTAGGGAAACTACTTGCCAGGAATAATGTTGCTGTTGCATTTTAACATTTTGGCATGGCTGAGTGTTTTACCTTTTCTCATTGTTCGCGAATCCACTGCTTTCCCTTTTAGAATTCCATCCATTGTGTAAACACCTGAAAACCCACAGAACAGAGAAGGAATAAAGATTTGTGCGTACTCCCTTCTTTGTGTATAAGTTGTATGTACGTCTTAACTTCTTAAACTTTAATTTACAGTACCTAGTAAGTGACTAGCTGACACGAAGGCAGAGTTCTACCACTTTTTAAAGTTGGAAACAGATGGGAAAGCCAAATTACGACCCTAATGGAATTTAGAGAGCAGCGATCCGAATATGGCACGTACTAAATCGCAGGTCTGAGTGGTCGGCAGATCATGTGGGGACCCCAGAGTGTCACCTGCGTTCAGTATTTCTCATCTCACGTGGACAACCCCTCGGTTGAACAGCAGGAGTGGTGTTAGTGGCCCCACCAGACTTCTTTCTTCCACTTCCCCCACACCATGATCAATCACAAATCAAAATGGTTCCCCCTCCACATACCCCCCCCACTACTACCGCTCCCTGACAACCCCCACTGCTCCCTGACCCCCTGAGCTCTGCTCCCCTAACCACAGTCCACGATGTTCAGAGGCCGGTTCAGAAGGTCCAAGGAAGGCTGGAGACTCCCTTACAATTGCAAGCGGAGACGGGCGTCAGGCTGGACAGAAAATGTCTAGCCTGGAACAATCTTTTTTCTGTTCTTCTCGGTGGGAACGGACTCTGGGCCTGCCATGCGAGTTCTACCACTGAGCTATAATCCCAGCTCCAAAGTGGCGATTCTCCCCTCCAGGTCGGGTCACTCTGAGCGAGTAGCGCCTGATAGAAGGGCAAAAATGGCAAATAACGCCCATCTGCTTCAAGACTTTCCTTCAGAGGACAGGATCGCTATGTTTGCCCAGGCTGGCGCCCAACTCTCAGCCTCATTGGAGTCTTGACCTCTGATGTAGCCAGGACTACATCACCACCATACCAGCACATTTTTTTTTAAATATTATTATTATTATTTATTCAACTGTGTGCATATGTGTGTGTATGTGTGTGCGCGCGTCTGTGTGTGTGTGTGTGTGTTGTGTGGTAGAACCACGGATGAATTCGGGAACCACCATGGCCACCTCCACCTCCTTCTGCCCCAGGATTCACAGGTTCCGCCCTACCAGGACCAGAAACGCAGGCCGCTCCCGCTTCCGCCTGGCGTCTATATGTGGGATCTGGGATTCGAACTCAGGACCCTCCGCCTGCAAGGCAGAGGCTTAACCCCTGAGCCACCTCTCCAGCCCCCCCAGCACAATTTTTATTATTACCTCTAAGCAGCTCCATAAGGCTATCACAAAAGAATAACAAAGCCAGGAGGAGTGGCACATGCCTCTAAGCCCAGCAGCCGGGAGGTAGAGGCGGGAGATCAGGTGTTCAAAGTCACCTTCAACTACATACTGAGTTTTTGGTGGCCAGCCTGGGCCGCCTGAAACCCTGCTTAAAAACAAACAAGAAACCACTTTTAATCTTCCTCCCATTCTCCATAGCCCCAGACCATGTTCCAAATCTTATTCTACTCGTGTGTGGCATGAGGCAGAGGGTAATTTCAGCTGTCCCTCCTCAGACAGCATCCACTTTTTTTTGAGAAAGGGTCTCCCCGGGGTCTGCAGCTTACTGATGCACTTAGACTGCTGGTCAGGAAATCTATAAGTGCTGGCTTTTGTCGTATGGATTCTGGAGATCCACTACTTTGTGCTCATAAAGCCAGCACTTCGCCAACTGAGTTATCACCCTAGCACCCCCCCCTTATTCTTTTCTAAGGTTGCATCATGTATGTTTGTCATTATTTTTGTTAATTATTTGAGAGAAAAAGACAAAAACAGAGAGAGAGAGAGAGAGAGAGAGAGAGAGAGAGAGACTCATCCATTGCCCTAGTGCCCAGGTAGAGACCAGAGGGAACTTCCAGAAGTCAGTTTTCTCTTTCCCACCATGTGGGCTTCCAGGGATCCGGGCAGGCGCCTTACTTGCTGAGCTGCCTTTCCCACCCATGTTTGCCATTCTTGGGCAGCGTTTTGTTTCGGATGTTTACTGCTAGAGGGAAAATACATGGAGTAGAGTATATCTGAGCAAAATCAGAGAGGATTCATGAGAAGCATTTCTAGGAAAACAGAAGTGAGACAGAAAACAACTTAATTGGCTGCAGCCTAGCCAACCAGTCAATCAGTGACAGATTAACTAGTTAATTTGTTTATAACTTTGCCAATTGGTTTCCAGGCCTCCTGCAACCATTCAAAATTCCTGTTACTGCCATTCAACTTTTTATTGGTTTGGTCTGCTGCACACAGTGCATACACCCCAGTGCACATCGTAGCCACCTCCAAAATAATAGCTAACAGTAGCTCAGCAAAACTGAAACATAGAATGTTTTATTCTTTGTGATTGTGTTTTGTCATTTGCCCTTATGTTCTTGATGCTCATGTTTTCTCATGTAGCTGTAATTGACTCGTTAATACTGTTTGATGGGTTCCACGAGTAAACATCTCACTGTTTACCCATTCCACTGTTGAACATTTGGGCGGGTTCCAGTTTGGAGCAATTAAGAATAATGCTACTGTGAATAGCTGTAAACAACCTTATTGGAGTATAATTTGTATCACAAAATTTATCCATTGCAAGTAGACCATAAATTTATACAATGTACAAACCTCACATCACCCAGTTTCGGAAAAAAATTCTATCACTGCAGAAGACCCTTCACGACTGTCAATCCCACCCATCACAGGTCAACATTGGTCTGCTTTCTGGCACGATCACCCTTGTGTTTTCTAGAAACGTCATACAAGTGGGCTAAGACAATAAACAGTCTTCTGTGCTAGATTTTCTTCATTTTGCACAATGTCTTTTAATTTTTATGTGTGTAACAAAGGGCACTGTGTGTGCCTGTGGAGGCTCAAGGATGGCTTTGGCAATCATCCTGGATTGCTCTACCTCCTTTCTGCCTTGCTTTGACATTTCTCAGGCTCTGCCTTCCAGAGCTGGAAGTGCAGGCCGCCACCATTTCTGCCTGGCGTTTTTTACATGGGATCCATGATCCAAACTCAGGTCCTCTGAGCCATGTCTCCAGCCCTTATTTTTTTTGACACAGGGGCTCCCGTCAAACCTGGAGGTTGAGTTCAGCAAAGCTGGCTGACTAGCAAGTGTCCAAGGATCTGCCTAAACTATCCTCCCACCCTTAAGCCATTCCACCTCCCAGTGCTGGGATTACCACGCCCAGCTTTTATGTGGGTGCTGGGGGTCCCAACTCAGGTCCTCATACTTGCAATGCAAGCACTTTACCGACCAAGGCACACACCTCCCACTCCACCCCCTACTCCCTACCCCCCCCCCCCGCCTCGGGATGCAGTGGATTTAAACAAATGTGTCCGTGGCTGGGAGGGATGGTCAAGAAACCCTTTCGCAGAGCCGCCGTGAGAAGCTGGGTGTATTTCAGCTTCCCTAAGCATCACGTTCCTTTCTGGGAAACAGATCAGCGAGGACTCTAGGCGGGAGTCTGAGTTGACCGGCCCTGTCAGGCCTCAGACACCCATGAGCTCCCATGATTTCTATCATCAGCACCACCGGTCCAGAGGTGTCAGCCCTTCTGCTCCTCCATCCGGGCCCCGACAGAGAGATGATTACCCCAACTCCCCACCACTGGGCAAACACCCAGCTTTAACCAGCTTGCTTTGAACTGGGGCATCTGTGACACAGAATGGAACGTGCTTTGCTCTGTCCCGTGCGGCCACTGCATGCCGCTGCGTTGCTCCCACAGCCCCCAGTGAAATCCCAGAAGTCCAACAAAGACCTGGAGCCTATGCAGGGCACAGGTGCACGTAGGACTTCCAGGCAAAGAAAACCACAGGTGCCAGATTAGACCCCGCTATGCTCAGCAGCTGAGACCCCCTGGTTCTGAAGCACCAGGAAAACCAGGCCCCTGGGCCACGTGGGCAGGGGCGAAGGACGCACCTGGTGTGATGGTGGCGGGATCATTCCCATCAGCTGAAGACTGAACCCCACAGCGCCTCACTGCGGCCATACCAAGGCGGGTGGGGAGAAGAGATACCCCGAGGCACCCGCACACATCACCCACCCCTGATGCAAGGCAGGACGGCTGGCACCTGTAATCCCGCCCTCTGGCATGCAGAGGCAGGAGGATCATAAATTGGAGATCAGCTTGGGCTACATGGTGAATTCCGATCCAGTCTCAGCTACACGGTGCAACCAATCCCAACAAGAACTCTGACATGGATGTCACGTCGGTCTGGCCAGAACACAGCCTCCCTACCTAACGACAGGCTAGAAAACACATTTTCTTCATAGCAGTACACAGTTCCAAAGGAACGATGAAGCCAGCGACAAGTGAACAAGGAAGACGTTTAGCTAGGTCAAGTAAGTCACCAACAAAAATGTCGACAAAGCTCTTCAAGCGCATTTCCAGTAAACCACCCGCCTTCCTATGCCAGCAGCCTTCTGTCCCCCAGCCTCATCCCCTCACGGCTGCCCCAGCTGCAGAAGCTGAACCTAAGGAAGGGCTTCCAGGTCCGCTTTGGGGGTCCCCCTCTTCCTTTGGAAATAAGAACCTCCTTTATAGGGTTTCTGACACCTCAAGTTCAGGGTCCAGGACTAGATCACCAACCCTCTATTCACCCAGTGGGGAGCAGCGTAGTAGGATGTCTCTGTCTGCCTCAAACCTGTCACACAGCTGGTCACCGAGGCTGGGGGTGGGAGAAAGAACTCAGCAAGGGGGGGAGGTGCTTGCCCTGAGGAACTCGGTTCACAGAAAGGGGCAGAGCCCAGAGATATCAAGTCCCTCATCTGAGGCCACTTATCTCAAGGGTCCGCACCTGGGCCGGAGGCTCGTTATGGACAAAGCCAGAGCCTTGCAGACAGAGGTTCTCCCCCCCCCCACCACCACCAAGTGACCACCTGTGCCTGGTCTACCTGCAAATCCCAGGAGCTGGGAGCTGGACAGGGAAAAGCACTTCGGGCCTCCCAGAGATTTGCGGGCACCAGGGAGTGCCAGGAGCCCGACCAACAGCATCTCTGCACTTGCCTGGCCCCCTTGCCAACTGTCATCCCCAGAACTGGCCTCATGCTTCTGAAGGGCCCAAGCCAAGCTGCAAAAGGGTGGGAACACAGAACCCCAATTCCCTCCCTTACCCCTCACAGGAACCTGCCCACCAGTCTTCTGTCCAACCAGCCAAGTCCACATCAGAGAGAAACTGAGACAAGCTCTATGCCCACCCTCCTGCTGCCAAGAGCCAGAGATACCGTGAGGAAACTCACACTCGGGCTACCACCATCCGCCCTGTTCCCGAGGGGGAAACATCAGCACAATCTGACTTCAGGAAGACCCTAGAATGTCTCTGGCACTTTGTCTGTATCACATGGTATTTGATCTTTAGACTCGAGTACAAGTTTTCTTCTCATGAACCACAAAGGCCACGAATCACGCTGGAAACCAAAGACTTGGGCTAGCTTGTCGGCCTTCCTCCCTCTCGCCCAACGCAGAGGAGCGGCCCCAAGCCCATAGCTGTTTAAACTTTTCCTTGAAGTTTTCTCTCTGACAGTAGTTTCTCCTCCAAGGAAGCAGAAGCGCTCGTGGCCACCTAGGTCCTGTGTCGGGTGATAAAAGAGCAAATGACGATTTAGTTGAAGGCTGGAGCAGCCACACCCGCACTAACAGCAAAAACTCCAGTGTACAGACACCCAGCAGGCACCTGAGGATGCTTCTGTACTTCTAGATTCTTCTTCTGGGCGATATGTAACACTAGCCAGTGGAAATGGACAAAAGTGGACAGAAACAGTTCACGCGACCTCTGTACCATCACCATTAGGAATTGACCAGGCTGCAGGTCTTAGATGTGCATTTGATCTTCAGATTCATATCCAAGTTTTATTTTCTTCATTAGCCACAGGGGCCAAGAGCTCAGCTGGAGACGGAGACCTGGGCTCGACGGTCTGCCTTCCCCCCTCTGCTCTGACCGAGAGAGAGGGCACAGCCCCCCGCAGCCAGCAGTTTTCAACTTTTCTTTGCTGAAGTCTTTCTCAGAATGGTGATTTCCCCCTCTTCGGGGCCTGAAAACTCTGCATACATTGAAAAAAAGTATGCAGACTGCGTGGCTGTGTGTGTACAGTGGAATTTTCCATTTATAGGATAATCATCTTCATACCACTCTGGGGGCCGCTGTTCTCGTGGCTCAAGTTCAGTGTCAGCAAACCTGCCAGGCTTCTGTGGGAGCCCCACAGCACTCAAGCGCCTCTGTTATTTTTGGTGGGAGAGGGGGAGGAAATAAAGGATGACTTTGAACTTGCGTGCCAACACAAACTTTAAAAAGGAACTGCTCTGGCAAGCTCAGAATATTACTGCCTGGTTTCAAGTCTTCTATCAACTGTCGAAGGCTTGAAGTGAGGAAGAGCGGGAAATGCAGAGAGACAACCCCAAACCTGGAAGGTGGCTAGAACAGGCGTCACTTCTGTCCCACTCTGTGCCTGTCAGGGACCTCAAGCAGACCGCACACCCCCCAACTTCTCTTCC